>VZTL01009014.1:0-23132 GCA_013400535.1 Scopus umbretta
CATTTATAATTAAAATATATTCTCTATTAAATATTATATTAAAGGAAGGTGCATAGGTCTGTATATATTCCCCTCCCACACACATGTGCATTGTAAATGTTTATGAATAAGCGTATGGAGATTTAAAAAATCCTTTTACATTACAGTCAATTCAATTCCAAGAATATGATGTAGACTTTTCTATCTTAGCCTAAACAAAGTCCTAGTGAGTGTCACCCTTATTTTGTGTTCAATTGCATATTTTCCTGACATTTAGCAGACTGTCAGCACTTTTTCATGTCATTTTCTGCTGCTTATTCACAGATACCACAAATTTCCTTTTCATTAGAGAAAGTATGTTGTTAAGATATAAAGCCATACCACGAAAAAATGTAAACAGCTCATAATTAATTTGTGATGAAGCCTCCAAAATAGTGATTCAGTCTTGTTTCTTCTGTTATAGACAAAAGGTTCTTCAAGCATAACTCCATCAGGCACTCAAAAGAAGGTGAAGAGGACTCTGCCCAACCCACCTCCAGAGGAAGCAACAGCAGGAACTCAGTCTCCATATACTTCTGTGGGATCAGTTTCACGTAGAAGGATTTGTAGGACCAACACTATGGCCAGAGCCAAAATTCTTCAGGATATAGACAGGGAATTGGATCTGGTCGAACGTGAATCAGCCAAGCTTAGGAAGAAGCAAGCAGAGCTAGATGAGGAGGAAAAAGAAATAGATGCCAAGCTGAGATACTTGGAAATGGGCATTAATAGGAGGAAAGAAGCCTTACTGAAAGAAAGAGAAAAGAGAGAGCGTGCCTATCTCCAAGGAGTAGCAGAAGAACGTGATTATATGTCAGACAGTGAAGTTAATAATACCAGGTCAACCAGAATAGAAACTCAGCATGGCTTGGAAAGACCACGTACTGCACCCCAGACAGAATTTAACCAGTTTATGCCACCACAAACCCAGCCAGAAACACAGTTTGCCCCTGCTACAAGCCCATATGCTCAATATCAGTATTCATCTCCTGCCCTGCCAACTCAAGCACCAACTCAGTTCACACAGCAATCACATTACCAACAACAGCAGCCTTTGTATCACCAGCAGGTTTCACCCTATCAGACCCAGACAGCTTTCCAAACAGGAGCTACTATGTCCTTTACTCCACAGGGTCAACCTCCACCATCTCAACAGCCATCATATCAACTCCCATCACAGATGATGGTGATACAGCCAAAGCCAAGACAAACCACATTATATTTGGAGCCTAAGATAACAACAAACTATGATGTAATTCGCAATCAGCCTCTCATGATAGCACCAGTTTCAACTGACAATAATTATGCTGTTTCCCAGCTGGGCAGTAAATACTCTACCTTGGA
The DNA here is from genome assembly GCA_013400535.1 of Scopus umbretta. Taxonomy (NCBI): domain Eukaryota; kingdom Metazoa; phylum Chordata; class Aves; order Pelecaniformes; family Scopidae; genus Scopus; species Scopus umbretta. The sequence continues at coordinate 1,363 of VZTL01009014.1, forward strand.
CTTAAGGATAGGACTAGACGAGAGAAACAGCATAGCAAGCAGCCCTATATCAAGCATATCTGCAGATTCATTCTATGCAGATATAGACCACCACCATACACCCCGAAATTATGTGCTGATTGATGACATAGGAGAACTTACTAAAGGAACAGGAGCACTTGGTTCCAGTTTTAGCCTCCATGAGAAAGATCTGACCAAAACAGATCGACTGCTTCGGACAACTGAGGCCAGGAGAGCACAAGAAGTGTCAGACTTCCTAGCACCACTGCAGACTTCTTCTAGGTTACATTCTTATGTTAAAGCAGATGAAGACCCAATGGAGGACCCTTATGAGCTCAAACTTCTGAAACACCAGATAAAACAAGAGTTCCGTAGAGGTGCAGAAAGTCTTGATCATCTGGCTGGCCTGTCACAGTATTACCACGCGGAGGGCAGCTACAGGCATTTTCCAAAATCTGAGAAGTATAGCATAGGTAGGCTTACTCTTGAGAAACAGGCTGCTAAGCAGCTCCCAGCGGCCCTCCTTTACCAGAAGCAGTCTAAACACAAGAAAGCTTTGATAGACCCCAAACTAACAAAGTTTTCACCCATCCAAGAAAGCAGAGACCTTGAGCCTGACTATTCAAGCTATATGACTTCAAGCACTTCAACACTTGGGGGAATTACTGCTAGGGCAAGGCTTCTTCAGGATGATATCACTTTTGGCCTTAGAAAAAACATCACTGACCAACAGAAATACATGGGGCCACCACTGACTTCATCCATTGGAGCAGGCCTAGGGACTGCACTAGGTCCAACAATGAGATCCACATTACAAGATGAAGCAGACAAGTCTTATAGCAGTGGTAGTAGATCTAGGCCCTCATCTAGACCCTCCTCAGTTTATGGGCTTGATTTGTCATTGAAAAGGGATTCTTCCAGTTCTTCTTTAAGACTGAAAGCCCAAGAAGCTGAACCCTTAGATGTTTCCTTTAGCCATGCAGCACCTTCTGGAAGAACTAAACCCACCAGTCTACCTATTAGCCAAAGCAGGGGAAGGATCCCAATAGTAGCGCAGAACTCAGAGGAAGAGAGCCCACTAAGTCCCGTTGGCCAGCCAATGGGAATGGCAAGAGCAGCAGCTGGACCCTTGCCACCAATATCCGCAGATACCAGGGACCAGTTTGGATCGAGCCATTCATTACCTGAGGTCCAGCAACATATGAGGGAGGAGTCAAGGACTCGAGGCTATGATCGAGATATAGCCTTCATCATGGATGACTTCCAGCATGCCATGTCAGACAGTGAAGGTAAATTAGGCCTCAGACTGGTATCTTACTATCACAACACAAACCCTCATTTCTATGCATGTGTCTAATTTCTGTTGTACTTCAGAGACTTGTTCTTTTTTCTGTTCCTTGGTGCATCTTCTGTGTATCTACATTTTGGGGGTTTGATTTTTTTGTTTTATTTGATATTTTTTTATTTTACCCTGACAGCAGTTTCTGGATGGTGTAAAGCTACTCTAGCATGCTCACTGTGTTGTTGTTGATTTGCTTTCCTTTTGGCTTGCTTGTGTATTTTTTTTTTCACTGGTTCATGTCTACTTTTCTAAAGATACTGTGTAGAACATTTCATGTCCAATACAGACCCTACCATCAGTCTTTATGTGGAGCCTTCTCCAGTGACTGTGAATCATTGAACTTATTTGCAATAGTTTTTGTTGGGATTTGGAAATAATCTCCCAAATCTCTAAAAAACTCTAGGAATTTTATTTGCATGAAATTTCATGATAGAATTCAAGAACTGATAATTGCATCTCCCAATACACCACTTTAGACTTGTGTTATATAGAAATAGTATGCTCATTAAGTACATATTGTATGTTAGAACCATATAGAGCTTAACGTGATAGCAAAATAACATTCTACATATGGTTTGTTGAAAGCATCCTGTGTTGTGGACTTCTGTTCAGAATTGTGATGATGTAAGATAATTTGTCATTCGGATGGTGCAAGACAATCTTACCCTTCAATAAACTTGCATAAAATATTTTACTTCTATTGATGGATTATGCAGCATAGCTGGTTTTATATGCACCCCATACAATATGTCTGCCAAATAAGCACAAGAGTTTATCTCACTTAGGTTCACAAAAGGAACCTTTCTGATGTATTATAAATGGTGCAATTAAAAATGTTTCTTCTGAATAAGTACAGCAGAATGTTAAAACTGATGTTGAGTTCTAAATAATTGCAAATTATGTATCAGTTTTGTTTGAGTCAGTTCAGACTTAATATATTCTAAATTGTTTAAAAAACAAAGACAGTTTGAAAGAAAATGAAATTAATATGTTCAAAATTGTATGCGCTCCCTTAACTTTTTCTTATGTGTATTTACTGCACAATAAAAGAGACTTTGCATGCGCTATATTGTCTGTAAATGGCAATGATTGTCTCAAAAGACATATTTGCATGATTATGAAGTAGTATGGTTTATTTTTTAAGTTTATATTAACATCAGTGTTCATTATTGCATTATTGCTTTTCTACATATGCTGAATCTTTCATAAGCATTAGAAAACTGAATCTATTTGCCTTACTGGTACTACAATATATTGAAGGGGTTTGTTCTGTAAGTTTCTTTTCATATTACTTAGGTATTTACAACCCCCTCATGAATTCCGTGTTTCAGGAGAGGTTCACAATCATCAGCTTTTTTGATTTTTATCAGAAGTTTAAGTGTTTTCACTGTTCTTAAATTCTTAGCACACAGAGTCATGTCATTAAATCTGAAGGCAGTTGAGAGGAAATCCCCAAGTTACAACTCATATAATTCTTCTTAAATAAGTAGATATTATCATGTCTCAACTCAGCTTGTGACTTTTGAGGGTTGTTCTAGGGTCACATTGTGAAAGACACAGGACTTCTCCTCATGAAAACTAAGAACCAAACTGGACCATAAAAAGCCTATGCGGTGCTATTCTACCTCATATAAACAGGTCATAGGGAATTATATTTCTGCACTACAGTGCATGATGTTTCTGTCGTATATGTGTACAAGGCATACATGTTACGTTTTAGGTTGAACATTTTGGTTTAAAATTTGTCTCTGTTTAGTTACACTCCTTCAGAAGTATTCTGACTCAATTCACCTGTTCTTTATTAAATTGATATGTCCCTGAATACCAGGGCTTCCCCTTTCAGCAATATTTTTCTAATTTTTATCAAGCTTTTGTTTCTTCACAAATAGCTTATTTTTGCACCATTTTATGTAAATTCAAATTGATGGAAATAAAAAAAAAAGATATTATTTTCAAATATGCAAGTAACTTGACTTGAAAATAATTCATAAAATAAGGATGTAAGATAAAAAATGTTCCAAAGAAGCAATTACAGTTCTTCAGAAAGTTATGGCTGCTTTTTCTCCAGACTGCAATTTTCTCTGTGTGCCTTGATAGTGGACAGCTATTCTGGTATATTGCATCCAGCCTTTTAACACAGTTTGCTTTGCTTTTTTTTTTTTTTTTTTCTTTATTTTAAACAACTGCTGCATGGTCTTGATGAGATTTCATTAAAAGAAATCAGTCTTAAACACTATCTTAGGAAAACTCTTCTTGTGCTAAAGCTTGAATTTTCATCTTTAGAGACTTTTGAAAATGAATGTAAGTCAAGGTATTAAATTTAAATTGTTTTTCTTCCATTCAAATTGAGAGATGTGCTTGACTTGCTGTTCATTTTTTATAAGTCACATTCCATAACAAATACCAGAAGAGAATACAAACAGGACTTTGAGGTCAAACCTTCTGATTTTCACTAAGTATCCCTACGTACTGTAACAAATCTTAAAACCATGCTTCAGCACATAAGTAGTATTCCAAACTTCAGGATTCCAAATGCTAGGATTCCAAACTTCAAACAGGTTAACAAAATGTCTTTAGTGTCAAAACAGCAGAACATACAGAGATTCCCACTGAAAATATATAACGTTTTGAGCTTTTGAAACACCTAGTATTTTCTCAGGGTTCTGAGCACCATGAAAGCTCTGATCCAACAAACAGCTCTTTATTAACCCCACAGCTGCCAGAGTTTCCACAAACTAATAAGTATGTTGAAGATACTAATCTTCAAGGACGCTGAAGCTAGTTCTCAATTTTAGTAATGCAAATAGTCCCTGCTGGTCAGCTGAGTAAATATAAAATGCACCTTTTCTCACCTAAAATATTTTTTTCTTTCATATATTAAATTGTTAATTGTACTGTAAAGTTTAGAAGTTTAATATTCAGGTATGAAGACATCAAGAAAATTTAAGCTGCACACTGAGATTTGACTACACACACCCCCTCAATTGCGAATATCAGACAATATCTTTACTGATTCTCTGTCAAGGATGTGAAGTTAGTGAATGTTCAGGGATGCACTCTGCCAACAATGGTAGTGTCTGTTACATGTCTAACTTTATTAAGCCTATTGATCACTACAACACAGCTGACCCTTTATAATTTTTCATCTGTGGGATTTACAGTGATCACTATTAGTTCTCCGATCAAGTCTCTTGGACTCCACAGCCTGTAGTTCAATCTCACCTTGTTAAAGTGTGTGCAATTAACAGCGTGGGACCTTATTGACTCAGCATGAATTTTTTACAGGTGGAGCCATCTGGCTGCATATTGTTAGAGAAAAGGATGTATCCTCTAAGACTGTCAGTGATTCATCTTGTCTGTTCTCAGGTTTGCAGCTGAAACAAATCCCAGCTAATCAAGCCAAAGCCAGTTGTGTGTGTATGTACATATGAATGTGGGGTTTGTGTGTCTATACGCACTTACATACATACCTTTTTTAATTTCATGTAAAACATGTACATTCATCGCAGTTTGACAAAAAAGTAAGCTGGTCTGAACTGCAGCGTGGATTCTACATATGTGCTAGCTTTTCTAAACAAGAAATCCAGCAAAATTAATTTCAGCTGAGACAGGAGGAGAAAAAAAAAATATCATTCTTTCTTCTACTCAGCTACTAACACAGATTGTGATAGTCAGTATTAGTATCTGGGACCAGAAGAATACATTAGGCTTTTCATGTAAGCTTCAGGAAGAAATTCTGTCAGGTTGAGTTATGAATCAGCCTGGTACATGCAGGGACTAGTCAATTGGCATAAATGTGTAAAGAATAAAGGATTTGTGTATTAGATCATAATGGTTTACTGAAAGCAATTAATGAATAACTAATCACTAGCCAGACAAGTATCAACCTGTAATAATGTTCTATTCAATTCATATATGCTGAGCTAAATAATATTTTCAAACCATTTTGCATTAGATTAAATTTGTGCACCGTTATGAAGGAAGAGACTGCATAATATCTGGACCAAGATTAAGAATTATCCAAAGGCTTAATATAATACAGGATGGTTGTTTTTACCACATACAAAATGTTATTTTTCAAAAGTGCATATATATTACTCCTCTTTTTGGATAAACTTAATAAAATAGTCATGAAAAACCACAACTCCCCCTCCTCCCCCCATGATTGTGGTTTAACCCCAGCTGGCAACTCAGCCCCACACAGCTGCTCACTCACCCCCCACCGCTGGGATGGGGGAGAGAATCGGAAGGGGAAAGATGAGAAAGCTCGTGGGTTGAGATAAAGACAGTTTAATAGGTAAAGCAAAAGCCGCGCAAGCAAGCGAAGTGAAACAAGGAATTCATTCACTACTTCCCATCAGCAGGCAGGTGTTCAGCCATCTCCAGGAAAGCAGCGCGCCATCACATGTAATGGTGTGTTTGGGAAGAAAAAGGCTATCACTCTAAATGTCCCCCCCTTCCTTCTTCTTCCCCCAGATTTATATGCTGAGCATGAGACCATACAGTGTGGGATATCCCGTGGGTCAGCTGGGGTCAGCTGTCCCGGCCTTGTCCCCTCCCAGCTTCTTGTGCACCCCCAGGCTGCTCGCTGGTGGGGTGGGGTGAGGGGCAGAAAAGGCCTTGACTCTGTGTCAGCACTGCTCAGTAATAACTAAAGCATGCCCGTGTTATCGACATTGTTTCCAGCTCAAATCCAAACCATAGCCCTATACCAGCTACTCTGAAGAACATTGACTCTACCCCAGCCAAAACCAGCACACCCGTTAAACTTTTTTTCAATTATTTGCTAAACCAACTAGATTATGTTTACTTTAACAACTAAACAGAGAAGATTATGCAAACTACCATTTTGCATTTTAAGTTCTTCTCTCCTCTGCTATGGAACAACTGCATTCACTCTTGTTACTATAGCAACAACTGACCTTATTTAAGGTTTGCATTTTCTGGTGGTTTTGCTGAAACAAATATTGTCTTTCTTTGAATTCTAAATATATTGTGCTTATTTAAGCATAAAATTCAAACTTTCATTACATTCTAATTAGCTGCACATTGTTTTGGTTTACACTGATGGGCAATGTAGATGAAAATCTGTATGTTTTATAGTGGAAATATTGTTAAACACATAGGAGCTGATTCTGAACCCAATGGAGTGAAACCTATGTCATTTGACCCAATAGTCTGTAGGCATAAATATGTATATTTGCAAAACCAATTTAAATGAAACAGTGTTATTTGATCCCCAAAGGGTATCTAACACAACAGATTTTATACAGGTTTAAAACCGTTGGAAATATAAGAACATTACTCTTATAGAATTATTGCAGAAAGAACATTCTGGCTAAATTTCCACACACAAAGAAGGTTCATGCTGCAAAATCGGGGGGCGGAATTCAAGATGAGAACACTTGCAATATTTTTGCTTAGAATTAAAAAGAGTATAGGTTGCTTCATATCTTCTTTGATTTAGGATGATACTGATTTCATAAAGGAAATGTATCTCAATTTTCTTATAAGTAGTTCTAGATTATTTCCAAAATACTTTGAAAAATATTTAGTTCAGAAGTTTGGAAATTAGTGCAGGTTTTGAGAGTTGGTTTTTTGTTTTGTGTTGGTTTGGTTTTTTTCCTAGTCTTATGAAAAGTAACCAATCTGACTAATTTTTTTTCATCAAATATTTTAGAAATGTGTGAAATCTGCAGTGTATTTCTGAGCTGCCAGAAGGAAGGAAATGGCTATAGCACTAGGCAGTAGGTTTCTTCTGGTATTTAATATCCATAGTTTTGACATAAACAGGGCCTTCTCACTTTGCTATAGCACTTACAGCTAAATTACGCCTGAGTTCAATGTCTCAAGTCTCACCTGTAACTTTGCTTTAGCTGCATGGCCAATTAGTAACCACTATGCATGTTTGCTATGCACAATGCACATTATTACCCTTTGCACAGCACTGGATCAGAACATTTGACCTGTCCTTGGTTTTCAAAGCCTATCATCTCCGTCGTGAAGAAACAGATTGGTTTGACAAGCCCAGGGAGTCGCGTTTGGAGAATGGACATGGCCTCGACAGAAGGCTGCCAGAGAAGTTGTCCCACTCTCGTCCACCAAGTCAACACCAAGATCAAGTAAGCTGTCAAGTAAGCTGTGCCTTTAGTTTTATAAATGTTTGACAATTTAATCATACTCTCCTATAGTGTAGGGACTACAAGATTAATCAAATTCCAGCTACATTCAGCTGAAGTGCTGTTGAACCTGTATTTGTCATCAGTACTTGATGATGAAATTAGAGTAGCATTCATCTGCAATTCAGTATTAAATTTGCAGATTGTTGTTTGATTTTTCAAACTTATCTGGAAGGAGCTAATCTGCTAACCAGAACTATCTATAGATTAGGTATTCCTATTAAGAAAAAAAAAAAAAAGAAAACAGCCCCATTTTACCTTATCAGCTTTATATAATCTGAATTCAAGCCCCTTCTTTTAGCAGTTTAAGGAAGAGAGTTGCTTTATCCTGTTGACACTTGTTCCTACTTTTAGGTGGTCAGTATAATCCCAACAGTCTGTGATCAATTATTTACTGAATAAATCAGCAAGACTTTGTCAATCTAATAATTAGAATGTTTCATGTATTATAGCAAGAAAGAAAAATACCATATTCTGCTTTTCAAACTTTCCGACTTTTAAATCTAGTTCACCTTAGCGTACCAACACATATCTTCTTTGTATTAATGAAGTTTATATATTTCACATCTTTAAGGTCTTCACTTGATTGTTTCAGTTACCATTTTTACTGATTGATTGAAAGTATACTCTGTTTTGTATGAGATGCAATGGATGCAAGAGAAAGTATTGTATGGCCCCTTTGTGGTACTTAATAGCTTATATTGCTCGTGTTAATTCCTCAGATAACATACAAACAGGAATATCCTACTGTCATGCAGCCTTCAAAATTTTTTGCTGGTAAGCATTTTCACTGACAATGGACAATAGAATGTAGATTTTATGAGGTAAGGATGTAGATTTTATGAAGTAAGCGTCCAAATATCTTACAATACAAGCTGTAATTTATTTTTATTTTTCTCTCTTTTCCTATCTCTAGTTTAGGATATATTGAGATTTACACAGCCTAGGTTGTACTGAGCCTACCCATTTCTTGTTGAGAAAGAGGGTTTTACATGATAGAAGTTGTACAGGATCTATTCAAGTAACTGACTCTATGAACCAACTTTATTGCAGCATAAAAGATGTTTTAGAGTCTTCAGAACTCTTAATAACACTGGAAATAGATTTTAAAAACTGCCTATCTGAGCACTTCAATCCTTATGAGAAACATTTGCTTTGAAAATCAGGTTTGTCCAAGAAAAGGGTTGCTGTTATCCTGAGCTCTGTGATATGGAGGTGGTCAGTACGCTTTTAGCACTCCAGAGCTTTTGCCCTGGGCAACAGTTGCAGGCAAGTTACTAGTCACAAAGGTCTGATCTTTGTTTTTTCTCTCATATAAATACCACTAGACTAGCACCAGTCAAAAGACTTTGATCAGTTTTTTTCAGGAGGAAGGTTAAAGGGTCTGAGAGTTCTTGTTGTCTTGGATTATTTCCAGAAGGAAAATATTTTTTTTCCCCCTGAAGCTGTTGTGATATCCCCATGTTTATATGGAAATAGAGATACCACATTTAAAATCTTGCCAAAGGCATTTTTAAAGGTTTTATTAAATATGGGATAGAAATTGGAGAGTGAACATGATCTAAATAATTCTGTGTGATGCTGCGTAAAGCCTCTGCAGAAGTAAATTAATGTGGAAGGAGAAGCTTTACAACAGTACCTCTTCATCTGTTTCCATCCAGGTTAGCTACTGTCATTCACCCACTGGTACAAAATAGTATCAATGTGTCTGTAGAAGAGAGAAATGACAGTTGTCACCAACTCTGCATCATCTACATTGTCAAAATGTTACTAAGAGCTTATGTATGTTAAATATCTTCTGTGAACATTTGTTAGAGATAACTTTAAAAAAATTATTTTCAGACACATTCAGAAATTAAATTACTTAAAGACAATATAAAAAGGATCAGAACCATTGAAAAAGATTCATTAGCTCCACATTGAATTCTGAAAGTAAAACATGTAGCAATAGAAGCAAGTTAATCGATATTAACATCTCTATTTGTTAGCATTCATTTTATCTTCTAAAGCTCTCAAGAAAAATAAAACAATTTCAGGCTAATGAGTGTATTAAGGCAAAGTAAATACTCCCTAAAGACTTTTTTAGTCCTGTCTCTTCTGTAACAAAAAAAAATACTGAATTCATTGGCTCATTTTGCCTGTCTCCTGCATCCACAACTCAGTTCTGCACAGATAGCTGTAGTGTCCAAGCATAATGTGCTACAGAGTGACAAATGGCAAATTCTTCTTCATCCTGACCATCTGAATAGGTCCACCTTCACCCAGAGCTTTCTTTGTTACAGAGGTTTTCCTGAGATCAGGTAGGATGACAGTTGCCTAGTTAGCACAGTAATTAAGCCATTGCAACTCCTTTCATATCCTATATGGAGGGCAAACCAGCCACGAAAGGAAATATTTTCATCAGTAGCACTAATCTACTTGTAATGTATCAGTCAAAGTTTCCAAGTACACTTATCCACTGTAAATTTTCCATTTGTATTTTCTTCTTTGTAAAAAATGTGACTATTTTACTGACCACTATGGTATTTGTATTCCAGAAGAATTTGTTTCACAGGTGTGAAACATTAATTTCCTTACTAGATGAAATCAGAACTGCTTGATTACGTCCCACAGAGCTTGTACAATTAAAGGTAATAAATAAAGCATAGCCCCATGCTTTTGAAACAAAAATGCAGCAAAGCGACAACCCTGAACTTCCAGGTTTCCACGGATTTTTTATAACCGACCAGATTAACCTCACGTACTGTATTATTATACTAAAACATATTTGTTTCTATAGCAACTTCTATGGTGCTACATAGTAGTATTAAAACACATTAAACTGCAGTGCAGTTTAGTATTTTAAGAGCTGTTTCCTAATATAGTGATTCTGAACTCCTTACCTGAGGAGGGTAAACATGGCTTAAACCTAATCAATACATAATATATTGCGGATTTCTCACTGATCCCTGTTGACCTCAAAGTTTGCTTAGTTGCTGCCAGTTGACCTGCAACTTCTTTAAATCTCCAGACATCAAGGCTCCTTTTATAATTGTTTTCTCTAAAAATTATTTGTATATCCTGAACTAAACTGGCTATTTCAGACAGGTTGGGAAGGAACAGTAGGAGGGGAAGTGAGAGATCATGACAAGGAGGTGGACAGTGAGAGTGTATTAACAGGAGATAAGTAGCTTCTCAATGAGGGGTGGGTCTTTTTAAGCCCTAAATGAATAATTAAATCTCAAACTCATCATAACATCAGTGTATCATCATCAGTTCACTTTGACAACAGTTTTCTAAGCACAAAAAGAAGGCAAGGGCTCTAGACATGCAACCTTTTGAAAGTTAATCACCTATTTCTAAAGGCCTTCAAAAAGTATGTGCTTGTTGTGGTTCACAGATCTGTACCATTTCCTTGAAATACCATTTAAGTCACGTCTTTAGGGGCACTTCAATATTTAAAAATGAAAAAAAATGGGCCATATGGTGAGCAATGGTGTTAAAATGAAAAAAATACTGCTTGTGACAGAGATCCAGAAGGCTACCTGCAAACTTTTGTTCCACATTTAAGTCCATACTGCTTAGTTTTGATTGTTTTCCAACTAGCAAGGAGATTTATTTTTAATTTGTAGTAAACTACTTTCTCTGTTTGAGGCTTGGGGGGGAGGCATTTTGTGGTTTAGGTTCTCTGGAAATAGGACATTTCCAAATTTCATGTAATTGTTAAAATTTCTAATCTAATGAGTGAATTGTTAGCCACCCCCTCACTGTAATTCAAGACAGAATTTAGCAGTTTCTCATTTTTCAGTCCCCCAGCAATGTTATTCTCACTGCATGCCAGAATGACTTCTAAATCAAAAGTCAGAGTTCTGTACTGACCTAACTGCAGAAGCAAAGGCCACTCACTTTGCAATTTATTAACGAGCAGGAACATTGTATTTGTTAAGTTTTTGTTCAACATTTCTTTTGCAAAATATCTCCATCATCAGGGATCTATCAGTGCAGAGAACTTTCCACCTTTAGGATTTCTAGAGAACTTCACATTCTTGCTCTGCGCAGAGGAGGTGTAGTGGTTCAAAGGGGCAGGATTACCTTAGCTGTGGAAATTCCTGGTGCCGGCTTTCACAGGGCTTGTGCACTCATGCAAGTACCTGTGGTATTCGGAAATTAGGATAGACAATCTCTAACCCATCACCTTGAGCATCCTTCATCCTGTTCTTGGATATCTAACTCAGATAAAATTTCCCTTGCAGACTGTATTTTCTAATGGACTTCAGCCAGGCACAGCTGCTGTGATTCACCTTATCAGGCCCTGTCTAAGGTTTTTTTCGGAAGAGAAGGTGCAGCACCATTTAAAAACAGAAATTACTGTGGCTCTGTTGATCTGATCCAAAGCCCAGTTAATACATTACAGCTGTTGCTATGGACTTTGGCTGGATACTAAAAGACACAATGCATTTTAGTTCTTCAATAAAACAATAAAGAAATTTACTCTTCTTAATTGTCATCTTCACCATATAGAATTCCCTTATATAAGGTTTCCATAGAGTTCTTTATCAAACAAAAAGTGTAAGAAAACTGAAGTGTGTATTTAAACTGATCTTCTGTAACACTGTTAGAAAACCTCAGCACATTTATTTGCCATTCATTCCATTTTTCAGAGGGACTTTGAGCTGACTAATACCTTGAAGCACGTGACCAGAGCTTAAATTCCTGGAGGAAATGCTTTGTAGTCCAGTTCTCATTTAACTCACTGGGATGCAACCCCCAAGGGCCCACTGAGTAATGTGCAGAAAAATGTGACCTGAGTCCCGTGTCAGCTCAGAGAGCACAATAAGAGGGAAGATACACTGGAAAGTCAAAATGTGTCTGTGATCAGAAGAGGATAGCATTACCACTGCTGAACTGCAAGAATTATTAGTCGAGTATACTGAATGCTCCCAGAAAGGTGAGGAAAGGATCTCCATGACAAGGACAGATGGCAGGAATCTGTGGGTTTTGTAGCAAATAAGCGGGATCAAGTCACCTTTTGCTCTGTGACCTAAATCTGGGCTTGGGGACTTACACGTCCTCCATCCCTGCAGCCTGTCAGGGGAGGGGCTGCCCTTTCTGCGCCATAGCTCAGACTTATGCTGCTGTGATTGTGTGACCTCAGTGTAGTCCCTCTGTATCTTAACTGGGTAACTGGGGGAATCATGAGTTAGAAGAACCCCCTGCTACATATTCAGGTGAGAGGAAATCACCTTTAGTGAAAGCTGGATGCGAACGCTTGGAAATACAAAATAATTTGTGTCCTACAGGGTTTCAAATATAACAGATTTCAGATACATATGGGCATTAAAGTAAAACCATCAAACACAACGCAACTGGTCTTTCCATTATCTATTTACAGCAACCACTGTTTTTTCCTATTAATTCTGCCACTTTCAGACAAATACAGTTCTGAAGGTAAATGCCTAATGACATGTTCAATTTAAGTACTCATTCCCACCAACAGTAAGAAATATATGCTATCCTGAATGCTAATAAACTTTAATGCTTTTATTCATAAATATATGAATCACCAAGATTTATACTTACCATAAAATTCTGGCAGTGAAAGTAATGAGGAAGTAATAGGCTAAAGCAGGAGACAGTCTATATTTTCTAATACATTTGTCAGCAAATCATGTACAGGATGGCATTGAATATTCTTGGATTATTATTCATTCAAAAAAGCAGTGTTACTAAAGAAAAGTAAGTTAGAACAATTAAAAAAATGTGAATTTAAGTTTATGAGCTATGATGTTCCTCAGTTAAATTGAGTTGCTCCCACCAAAATGGATCCCAGCTAAGGATCTGTTTAAATGTGTTCATACTGCTTCTTTTGCATTGCATTATTTTGTATTCTTTTTTATTTAATTAAAAATAAAATTAGAAATATTATTTCAGAGTTTTTACAATTTTATGTAAGCTACACATGACAAATACATTATTTTTACTGTTAAATTACACCTGCTGAATTTCTGATAATGTAATTAAAAACATAGCAACATCCCTATCCATTTAGAAGTGTGTGAGTCTCATGGCACTTTACACACTTCTGGCAGTATTAGGTCCTATGTCCTGGCAAAATTCCGTGATAAGTCCTAAACTCTGCCTGATCTCAAGTTCTGATTTATTCTGTAGTACTTGTCCCTACCAAATCCATGATCCCCTTTTTGCCTGAGATTAATTACAGTCAAAACTACTCTCAGTGTGTTATGGCAGGATTTCAGCCTTCCAGAGGCAATGCCATCCACTGGCTAAGAAACTGTATTATGACAAAAGTTGTATCAACTCTTCTGCTCACTGTGGGATTGAGCTAAGTGAGTCCCTTGACTTCCCTGTTTCCCCTCCCGTCATTTATGCGTGCTACCCATTAACAGCATAAACTCTCCAGGGCAGAAACTGGGTTTGAAGTGCTTAGTTCAGGAGGAGCTTAATCCCTTTAACTGCTACTTAAACATAACTAATAGTAATAAAGTCTTGGTGGCAGGCTGCTGATACACACAGACTGCTGCATTATCATGATGATTAATATTGTCCCACTGGCTTCTTGAGTCTGCCTCCCTCAGGTCCCATCCCATTGCCACTCAGCCTGGAGCAGTCACAGGCAGCCACGCTCTCTCCTCTCGGTCTGGGTGCAGTGCTCAGGCCCAGCACCAACACGGCAGAGAGGCGATGGATTCTGCTTTGCTTCCAAAAGACCAAAACGGCGGGCAAAGAGGGCGTGTAACAGGTGTCAGGTGTGCACGTGTGGCAACAAATGCTCTTTCTGCAAAGGCATTGTGGTTTAGTACCTGCTGCATGGCCCCTCCTGTGCCCATGTTGTGGGGCAGGTGGGATCATCCCAGCTGGACACCTGGCTCTTCAGTGCATTTCGTGGAGATGCATTTCTTTCAGCTTTGACACTTTCCAGTATCAGCACAAGTAAATGTTGCACATTTTCATATAAAATGCAGTTCTAAAAGTTTTAGGTTGGGTCTTTCAAAAGGTTTTTGGAATTTGATGACAAGTACATTGGAATATGTGGTTTTACTGAAACTAAAGCAGTAACTTGTGGCTGTTTACTCATTCAACCACCATTTTCTTTAGGTCTGTATGAACAGGATTTTACAATAGTTACAGGATTTATATTTAATTTCATTCTTCTCTTGAACATTGCTTGGGCAAAGGACTAATGTTAAGAGAAGCTGCAGAAGAGAGTGACTGCCTTCTAGTCATTAGGAAGTAAAAATCAGAACTAAAGCCATATTCAAAATTAATTTGGCTTTATGGAATCAAATATTAATTCTCCTGCAGAAAGATTTTGCAGTCTGGCAAATGTCTTGAAGCTTGGCAGGGTGTTTTAATTGTGAAGTTGTGGTATTTCCTTGGATGAAATAAGTTTGTTTGCTTGTTTCTGTTTCAACTGTCTAAAATTATTGATACAATTGGAGTTGTTTTATCTTTTTATGATGTGCATATTTGTGTTCTTCAGATAAATGGGAAGCCCCTGCAGTACCTTTTCCCTCATGCAAGGCTCAAACTACTGAGAGACCCAAAGGATCACACAGTTTCAGGTAAAAAACAACAACCACCTATGAGACACAATAATTAATTGGATTCTCATGAATCATGCAAAAGATTTGCAGTATTAAAAATAGCTCCTGTGTCATATGCAGCAGGAAATTCAGCGGTCATTTTAAATCTTGCTAGTTGGTTATAAAAGAAAGCAGCAGTGCGGAAAAAAGGTCACAACATCTGTTCAAGATACATAAGCAATACAGGCATTAAAAACAGGGAAAATCTGTTGGTTTGTACATATGAGCACTGTGTTTTGCTGTTGCTTTTTATATAACTATGTTCTCTGTATAAGAAGTTTCTATAAAATAAACTTCTGTAGTGTTCAACATGTACAGAAATGAGAATTTTATTCTTTCTGTACTGGAACAATTCTACAGAGGGGGGTAGCAGAACCATCAGATCCCATTTTTGTGTGATATCTTCACATAAAGACATTTATCACAGGACTTCAGATTTACCTTCTTTTCCCTAATGCTAACACAAATGTTCGCGTAAGTCTGAGTCTGTTTGCAAAGGAGATGAAAGTGGCAAAGGTTACATTCATTCACCTTGCGGACTGTGAGCAGGAACATGGTGTGATGTTTTCAGACATCAAATTGTAAAGGCTGCCAGTTACAAGATCTAGCACAGGTAAGGTCTGTCTCTTTGAGCTTTTGGAATTGCACTTTTTCTCACATCTAATACTGGTAAGGAATTTGAAGTTTTTTTAACATGCTGTTTGTCTTCTTTCAGAGGTACATGCTTTAAGCGTTTTTTTCGTGGAACCGGCAGACTTTCTTCTAACTCGCTTAAAGAATTCTAATAATGTGTGTCAAGCTCTGTAATTACCGACTGCCAGCTCTGGTGTTCCCTTGAGCATTAAGTAGAAAGTGGCGTGAACTTACTTGAATTGCTAAATATTGTTTTCACAGGGTTTCTGGCAGTAAAATCTTGATCACTTCCACCCCCAGTATCCACCTCATATTTAGGGTGTTAAATGAATGTTCTGTATATATTATGAGATATTTTCTTGCTAGTCAGCTAACACGCACTGATGATTTCAAGATGCATAAAGATCCCTCCACCCACACGGCACAGTCTGAAAGAAGCCACCGGGTCCACTGTTGTGTCAGCCTCTGCTGCCCTGGGCCCTTGCAGTCCATAGGAGCTTCTTGACATCCTAGTGGAGGATTTTTCCCTGCAGGGTGGATGAGTAATGGTGTGATCCAAACTGCTCTCTTACTCAAGAGCAAGTGGAATTACAACCACACAACTGTGTATAAGTCGTGATTTAATGTTGCTGAAGTCCTCTTCTCCTATGTAAAGTTACTTACCCTCATCCAATGTAAAATGACTGTTACGAATTCGCGTGCTGGAAACTACAGCAACATTCTGTGCATCAGGGTAAATGCCTTGTAAGCGATGACTGGAGAACCAAGGTGTAGATATTGACTTCCCATTTACTAATGCCCTGCACTGCATGAGACCTCATAGGATCAAATATTCACTCAGGATCCTGCTAAGGTTTCATAGCCCACACTGAGATTGCTTGCTGCTATAGCTGTGCTATATTGTACCTAAATTCTAATTGGAATAAGCAAGCTTGGCTATGCGTCTACAAGCTGCAGTCATACTTTTGTTTTTTAGTCCAGATACACCCATGGAGGCCTGCACAGACATAGTTCTATAGAACTTCCCTAGTTCTATAGAAGTTCTATATATATAGTTCTATATAGACTTCCCTACAAATATGAAAAGGCTTAAAAGTGAATTGTACAGAAAAAAAACAACAAAATTATACTAGGGTACCAAGAGGGAGGACCTGAGCCAGAAGAAATTGTTGTATTTTTCACTCCTTGAACATCTGTGCAGTACCATAACTCCTTGACTTCATACATCCCTTCCTCCCCCTCTCAGTGTCTGAAGGTTTAAAGTACATAGAAACTCTCTTTAAATGCACAGAGCTTTCTGCTTAGCCTTCAGCTTTCCAAATAGCCTCTCCCAGAGCCACACACATGGGTTTTATTCACTTTAAAAATTCAATTTTGATTAACCATTATCTGCAAACTAATAGCAGGTATCTTTGTTTATTAAACAGAAAATGACTATTAACCACAGGCCAACTTGGAAATCTAGTATACAGCAAAAGTTACTTAAAATATTGGTAAATTAAACAATATATACTCTCATACCACCACGGCTACCTCACTACAAGGTTATGGGATATTAATCTAGATGCCATGGTTTGTTGGTTGGCTGGCTGGTTTCTTTCTTTTTCTCTGTTTCTTTGCTTCTTTGTTTCTTCCCTTCTGCTCCTTCTTCTGCTCTTCCTTTCTCCCTCCCCCTCTCTTGCTTATCAAAAAGTACCAAAACAAGGTGTTGAATTATTTTATTTGTTTGCCTTATACTTCTCGCGTAGGCACAGGAAGAGTGTATGTTAAAAAACCTAACAATCCTCAATAAAGCTTACATGGGGAGTCAGATCTCTCTAGAAGAGCCAGTCACTGTCCAGGTGGCAATGGGAGTCTCTGTCGCAACCATCCTTGCAGCAGCATTTTCAGCTGTATTGGATGAGACTCCCTGAACTGTTGTGTTGCTGGATTCTTACAAGCCAGCTGGCCCGTGGTCCACTGTTTCTGATTATCTTACAGTATGTATGAAACCTTGTCTGCCTTAGCTAGGCACAAAAGCCTCTTCTATGTGACCATTTCTGCACACGCAAGAACAGTTTCTACTGCTGATTTAAATTACCTATGTGCAGTTTGGTCAGTTCAACAGCAGGAGCTGCCTGGCAAGATGCTTGAGAGTTACAGGTTCTCCTCTTGGGGAAGTGATGAACACATCTTAAATATACATGTAGTATATCTGAATTGGTGTGTGCACAGAAGGAGTTACATGGGGATATCTCCCATACTGTCCACAGTTCCCACTTGGAGAACTCCTGTAACTGTTGGTCAGTTGGTGTGCTGGGAAGCCGGCCAGTGGTTCAGCCCATCATCTCCTCTCACTGGGGAATACCTGGGCCATCCTGGGCATTAATGTCTCAGTGTGCTGGGTCAGCCCTGGTACCTGGCTATACCACAGCTGTAACTATAGGGCAAGCTTGAATTTCATCCTACTATCACCATTATAATTTGAATTCCACAGATCTCATCACATAATTACCATACTGGAAGTTAGTGCCTGGCTATAGATCCAGAAATTGTCACATTATGAATATCAATAATAAGAGTAGTCCCAACTCATTTAAAAATCATGCTGTATCACTACGTATTATGTGCACATGCATTCTGTTTATTTGCTTTCTTGATTAATGAAAACTGGCTCTAAGGCACAGATGCCTTTGATGCTTCTTACATAATCTGGCATAGTTTTGCACACAAAAACATTTACTGCAAATTTTAGCATGTGAATGAGGTGTGTAAGGAATGAGGAACTGAGCCAAAATTGTGATAGCAAAAGAATAGTAGGTCTGAATGAAAAATAAATGTATACTTGCTAGCTGGCCTCTCTCTTGAGGGTTCTTGTTTCTTTAGCACATGCCATCTCCTAGGACTCACAGCTCTTGTTTTCAAGGCATGCAGTGTCCCCTCTTCAGGCAGTGCTGATAGATATGAAGGAATTGCCAAGGATTTTCCCTGCAGAGATTGATTAGTAATTTGCAGTAAAAAAAAAAAAAAAAAAAAAGAATTGGCATCATGGTTATGCTGAGGTGCCAAAGCAATGATGGCAGTGATCAGTGAATGATAATGTAACAGTGTTTAACACTTCAGAATCTCACTGTTTATTTTCACTGAGAATCCCTTGTTCCTTTTGGATCCTTTAGCGTAGCAGCATAAGCACTGTTTTATACTGACAGCATTTTCTCTTCTGTTTTTTTCACACGCCATAGTTACATTTGAAAAAGTAAAGAGAGGACATGGTTATTGAAGGCAATGAAAGCATTGGCAATGCCTTTGGAAATGTTGCAAAGATAAAAACTTACATTGTGTTATACCTGATCAGAAAGCTGTTTAGACACACTGGGAGAAAATCCAGCAAGACAGAGAAATCTCAGTAGGTGTATAGGTACAATGAGTGCACTCAGTCAGAGGTAATTTTTGCTGCTTTGCCTTACTTAGGCTGAGTCACAAGTAATTCTTCCTTTTGCAAAGGCAGGATATTCTATGTTTCCAGGGAGCAAAACGTACCTTTGAGCAGCCAGACTGTCCATGTTGTGGAGCATCCTCTTCAATTCTAGTGAAAAAATAAAAGGCAGAGAAGGAATTCAGAAAAAGCTGTGAACTTTATAGTAAAGAGAATTAGACTGTGGGCAGAAGACTGTATCTCTAATCTTCACTTCAGCAGTGATGTCGGTGAAACTGCTAAGGGGATGAGAGGGTAGCTGTAACGCTGCACACACATCAGAGATGCCTCGTACTCTCCTGAGGGATTATTAATTCCTGCACGCAGCACTACACTTCTGCAGCATGCCAGCTCACGGGGTACTTATCCCAAGAGAGAGGAAGATAATTAGAAGAGTTTTCCTGTATCAAGCCCTCACTGCTATAGATAGTCTCTAAATAAATAACCCTATATATTTAGGGTTCTTTCACCTGGAAGTTCAGCAAATTCAATTCCTAGAGCAAAATACTGAAATGCACTGAATGTGTGATTACTAATCAATTAAAAACACATTACATATAGTCATAGTCTGTGTTGAATGTGATACAGTAGTGAAAGACAGGGTGAGAAGTGTAACTCACCTCTTGTCCCCATACTCTTTTCTTAGAGGATTACTTATCCTGTTTCTTTGGTTCCATGTTGTGAAGAACTGAGATGATGCTTTGCACAAAACACCAATGCCCTCCTCTAACACTTATTTGTCATTGGGGAAGGATTTAATCCCTAATTAATGACCATCATTCCCTCCAACGCTCTCTTTTTATCAGAGACATGGCACAGAAAATAAAAACCCATAAACAGAAAGGGACAGAGCTGTTACAGCCAGACAACATCAGAGATTTTCCAGTGAAGTCATATGGCAGTAAGTGAGGACAGGAATAGAAATAAAGGGATGGAGAGATGTCTGTTTGTATCTTAATAGCAATCTTAGAAAGAACTTACTGCCATTCAGCTTTTCTAAATTAAAAAAAAAAAAAAAACCAAAAACAAAAACAACAAAAAACCTACAAACAAATTTTGGTATTTGTTAGAACCATTTTGTAGAGATAGAGACCATATATTCTATGTTTATGTGCCTTCTCACTAAATTAATTTAATTTGAAAAGCACTAGTGTGTGTATTTAAAATACTTTCCATGAATCCTTTTTGGCAGCTCAGTTGCTTATGCATTTTTCAGTGTATGAAGATCTGTTGAAGGGTGTCTAATAAGATCTTAAGATGAGTGGAGGTAATTAAGAGGGCAATGTGTCTACTGGTTATAAAGGTCCAATTTGCTTTCATAGCTCTCATGCAGAAATGGCTGCAGAAACAGATCACTGCAACACTGAATGTTAGTTAAGTCAGGCCCCCAGGTTCCCACGGAAAGCCCAGAGGAAAGCAGGCACATAAAAATGAGATTCACAGAATCACAGAAGCCAAACCAGAAATCTCTCTCGTATGAAGAGAAGTAATGCAGTTAGCACTTTCTCATGAAGAACTAAAAGATGAGACATTCAGGGATGCACATCATTGGTGAGACAACTTGTCAGGGACATCAGAAATTATTAAACCTATGCATATTTTTTGGTAGCCAGTATGCAGAGTAAGGATCACAGGGTCTTCATTTTCCTCTGAGAGCCATTAAGAAAATTTATGCCTCACCTGTAAAGTGAAACCTTAAACTGACATTTCTGTGTTATTAACTTTTTCTAATGTGCCTTAAAGTGAAAAAAATTACAAAGAACAATTAATTGGAGGTTGAAATAGTTTAAATAGATCACCTTCGGATACGGCTATTTTCCTCTATTGATTATAAAGGGATCATGAGTGACTAACTTGGACTATGAATTTTGTCTTGTAGAGATCTTAAATTAGATGAGATGAACACGTATGGCTTATGTACAAAGAAGCTATAGAACAATCGAAAGACTTGTAGAGGACTTGTTGTCTAAAGGACCACATCGCTCCTCATTGCCACAAGACAAATGCTTATTTCAGTTGGATGCACTTTCCAGAGCAGGGTGCTGGAACATTTTGAGAATGATTGCGTTCATTCACTATTTACCTAATCACAGATTTGTACAGGTCTTTGAGGTGCATTAGGTGTACACTTCCAGGCAATCTGGATGCAGAATGATTAAGGTTAAGACATTCTGATTCTTCAGGTCACTGATGCAAAGAAAATGTTCCTTGTGGATTGGAAGGGTACTCTGAGGTTCTGATTGTCTCGTAGCATCATTGCACCAAGCTAATTCAGGTTCAGCTTCCAGCTTTTGTCAAGTGAAACCTGTGCTTTTCATTATCTGTGTTTCTGAATTTTTTTCACTTTAATATCACTGACAGGTAACATGCACTCAATGCCTGCATGTTTTCTTGCTGTTTTACTTCAGTAAAAAGGAGTTGGGGGAGCGGGGCTGCCAGCAAAATTTTCTTTAAATAAACTAAAGTTTGCCAGAAAGTGTTCTTGTTCCTGAAGAAATCTGTTCATTGAGAAAGGGAGTGAAGCTGACACTAGACAGTCAAGGCTGATGAAGCCAAAGCTGTCTGAGGATAGGAACCTC
>VZTL01009024.1:9429-30390 GCA_013400535.1 Scopus umbretta
CTTTGGTAATGTTGCAAAAATAGTGAATGCATGCTAGTCTGCTGGTTCAGAGCTGTTGTCCCTGTACTGTTAATACCATTGCAGATAGTGGCAGGTACTCCAGCCTGCTCCATCTTCAGTGAGGAGCTTCTGTGCTCTGACACTGCCCATTTCCCATCCCAGGGCAAGAGACCTGGTCCACACTGGAGTATGGCCTATTCCACGTCCTGGCTGTGCAAATGGCACCGAGATCGGGCTTTAGGAAGTGTTTCTTTTCATGACAGAACACGCCACTGCCCAGGGGAGATGAGTCCTAGGAGAGACTGCTTAGTTCCCAGTCAATTATCTGATACAAGTGGCCTCAACCACTTATAATCAGTTCTGCCCTGCAGTATTTAATTTAAAGAATGAATTTGAATTTACTAAGTGAGGACCAGTATCAGCTCATACTGCCTGGACTAATTCAAAGCAGGTTTCATGAGAATGAGGTACTGAGTAAAAATGAACTGAGTGGTATGAGCTGGGGCAACTTCAGAGAAGAGAACTGGTCTGAAGCTGGTGCCTTGTCTTTCTCCATCCTGTAAGTCAAATTGTACAGCTGGGTCAGCAAAACAAGCTTTGGAGGTACGCAGGCTGAAGACAACCAGGAAAACACATCAAAGACAGAAGGAGTTGAATGGCTCAGGCAAAGTTTCTATTATTCCTTCTGTGTGTGCAGAAGAAGGAGATACTAGAGAGCATGTTTTATTCCTATGAACTCAGTTGCGTGCGAGCAAAACCAACACAAAGCACAATCAAGCAATCAAGCACATTGTTATAAGTGGAGTTAGATTCCTATATATCATAAATAGTAGTACCAAACTGAAACAAAGCTCAGACAGATGTATATGTACAAATGCGAAACAGAAGTGATGGCTATCAGGGACCTCCTGGAGTCCTTACAACACACTGGTGGTGGGAAGCTTGGGACACTTTCTCTGCCTTTGGTGGAATTGTCTGAGCCATCCCTGCAGATGAAACTTCAGATGAAGAGTTTTGGCTTAGCTAAATTGTTCAAAATGACCAGCGTTTGCAATGTGCGTAAGGGGAGAGAGCCCCACACCTCCCTGCACAAGATAGGAACTGCCTTGAAGTTGGTGCAAAGAACATTAAATGCAGACGGAACAACTCCAGAGTGCTGACTGCAGCCCATGGCCTGAGGGACTGACACTGGAGAGATTGCTCCAGCCAAGAATAAGAATGCATTTTTTTGGTTCAGATTGAGATCTTCTACAGATGCTTTGTCTTCCTAAGAAACTAGCTTCCTTTTCTAACCCCAATCTTTTCTGATCAAAAGACTGTTGTCTTTTGATAGGGCAGAAATTAAGCCGTTTTTCTACCTGCGTCACTTGAACCTGGGGAGAATTCAAGGTCCTGATAATACAGGTTTTCCACATAATCTTTTTTTACTTCTTGCTGTTTTCCCTTTTACTTTGATCTGACCAGTTCTGCTCTCACTTTCCAATCTCACTTGTCTCTCCCTCTGTAATGAGAATACCGGTAGCAGATATATTATGTGATATATTGTGTCAAGCAGTCACAACACTCTAGGATCACTGTGTTATAGAATAAAGGCTACACATGGCAAGTGGCAAGATTCATCTGTGAAAAGTCATTACATTCTTTGATTGAGAAATAATACTCTCCAAGCCAATCTTAGCATTTTTGGTCTCTGATACCCAAATTGATTTAAAAAGGGAGATCGTGCATAATAAAAATTCAAGCTTCAATAGCTAAGAAATCTTCAGTAAAATGTTTTCAAATGTACGCAATTGCTGTTACATGGTATAAAACGTTTTTTATAGCTAATTACTTCTCCTATCAATGACTATAGCAGAACCTTTCTAAAAAAGTGACCTGGAATGAGCAAGATTACATCTTTAAAGATACCTCATGTACCTTTAGCAACAAAGAACAATTAGTCTTTTCTCAGTGGAAAAGGTCAGCACTTTATATGGTCTCTGATATTTAAGGTTTTAATCAGAGATCAACTATGTAATGATGGTGCCTGATGGTGTAGTGCTCTATGTGTTGTTAAGGTTGACTGCAGACAACCTAAGTCCTTGAATCCTTTTGCTTCCTATTTTGGCATATTTCTAGTAAATACCTAGAACTGTTTGACCTAGAGGTGAAGTTATGTCCTCTAACCATGATCCAGCCCAAGAACAGTGAAAAAACAAATCAGCTGGAAGCTGGTCATGGAACAGAACATAGTTCACCTGAAAATTTTCCCTCTATCAGGCAGTGATTTGAGAAGATTTAACCCTGTTGCAGAACCTGGTAATTCTGGCTCCTAACACTACTGTTTTTCTGCTGGGTGCACTTTTGAAGGAAGGGCCCAATAACCTAGATTACTAGCGAATATTTCAATCTGACAGCTCACTATCTATCTGACAGCAGTGCTGTGACAACACGTCTGGGTCAGATTCAACACTATTATGTAAGCCACCAACCAAACCTTTTTTTGAATACATTAAAGGCTGCTTAAGTACAAAACCCACCCATGCAAATCTTAAAATGCAGGGAAATATTTGGCTAAGGAGAGCTTTTGGACACCCCTTTGTGCCCACACATTATAGCAAGCAATCACACTGAGAAACAGCCTCCACAAGAAACTCCTTTGCATTTCCAGCATCCAAGAAATGTAACACATGCCCAAATTCCTCTGGCAAGAGGAACAAACCTTAACTCTGACCTCAGCTGGAAGTTGGCAATGCCAGCTTTGGGAAGGGAAGCTCCGACTGCCAGTACATCTTGGGTGTAAGCAGGCAGAGGAGGGAAATCAGCTCTGGGAAAAAGTCTGTCTGGACAATGTGGTTTTTTTCCAGTCTACAGCATAATATCCAACATTTCTTAAATCACTAGTTTGTATCCAGGACTGGAAATGCCATCTTTGGTTTCTGGGAAAGGGATGAAGGTGGTAGGACTCAAGGTGAGAGACCCCTGTCCCTTTTGGCAGGGCTCAGGTAGGTTTTGGCCAGTGGTACCAGACAGATGGTTGGTGTGATTGGAAGCTCAGCCATTTCTTCTGGGTCAAAATCCTTTCTCAGTGCTTCTGGAGCCCTTCAGCTGTATTTAATTTCTGACTTGATCATTTTGAGTTTGATTTAAATGGGGCACTCATAAGCAGAAAGAAAAGTGCTCACAAAGGGCTTCATAGCACTTTGAGTTGTTTTATATTAGCGCCTCAGAGGCTATCTGTGCAGGTAGTGTTTCATAGCTCCCGAAACAACTTTTCATGTCACTGGTTGATCCTGTGCTATAGCCATTTATCCAAAGCAGCCATCAAAGTGTCTTGGGCAGAAGTGAGGACGCAGTGGAACCGGGAGGGAAATGGCGCTTGGAGGTGCTGCCTTCAGAGCTGCGGATTATGGCAGTGGGACTGGATGTTCTCAGGTTTGAATGGCATGTGGCAGGGCTGGCTCCAGGCCAGGCACTGGGATGGCCGGAGAGACACGTCCCTGCTAAGGCAAGGGCTCTCAGCTCCCGATGAGATATCACTTATGAGGCATATTTCATGCCCTCAGTGGTGGCCTCTCTCACCTGAATGTCATGTCAGTGTCACTGGTTCTTGCTGAATTTGGAGCTCAGCAGTTCCTGGGAGCCGGGAGCATCTGCCTGGAGGCACGATATGGCTTATCAGCATCTTGGTTCTTTAGGAGGCTGATTCTCCAAACTCCTGCTGAGTTGTTTACCCAAAGGCTTTAATCTAAGAAAGAAAGAAATGCTTTGCACTCCATTCCTAAAGGATTGCTGATTGTGGGCCACCAAGTCAAGTAACCTAGAACAGCCTGTGACTCTGCCTGTGCTCTCTGGAGGCAACAGCAGAGCTCACAAGGTGCACAAGGCAAGAAGATGGAGCAGAGAAAACTACCCTAGTAGGAAGCATGGGCAGGAAGGGACTTCATGCTCATGAAGTGGCCTCAGTACCATGCCATAGTCATTAACAGGACCATCAGCACTGAAAGAAGATCAACCACGTTCCTGTGATGTCAAAAGGATGCAGTAATGGGGAGCCCCTCACAGAGGGCACAGATGGATGTGCCTATGAATATTGTACCAGATCCTCAAGTTAAAGCAGAATTTATTCACTAAAAAGATCTGTACTTGCTTTCCTTAAAATGTGACGTGGTGACAGATGTTGCATAACCCCATTAGGATTAGTGGAGGTACTTTGGATTTGCAGTCTGCACATCTAAGCAGACTTTGGCCCCTCTGGCTTTAAAGGCCTCAGGAAACCTACACTCCTCATACAGAAAAAAAAGTGAGCACAATACTAAATTTCATCATTTCCTCATCATTCACTATACATAGTGGCAAAGAAAACACACATTGTGCTGTTTTAGAAAGGAATACTCTCTTTGGGGCTACCAAGTAAGAACATAATGGTTCATATATATGGTATGCAAGGTATTTGATTATTTGTAAAAATCCCTGTGATTCAGCAGCACTGTGGACCATGTGCATCAGGGGGTGATGTGAAGGGATGTTTATTTGAAAGTCTTGTCTCCCTTAGCAGCCCACATCGTCTCTAATCCTCAGCAACCTGCTTCCTCTCTCCCAGAAATCAGGTCTTTTCTGCACAGCCTGGTTCCTGTACTCCGCCAGCCTCCCTGCCTTGGCTTTTGAGGAGGTTACCCATGGGTGTAGGTAAGATGTGTGTTAGCTAAGGAGTTAGGTTCAAGTATGAGTCCTCTGACAGGGGTGTAAATTATCTGAGGTATGGCTTACACATATGAAAATACGGTTCTTTGTGTTGTAAAATCAGCTACTGCTGCTGATGGTTAAGAAGAAATACTTGCCTGTCACCTGTACCAAGTATCTGAAGTTATACCTGATTCAGACTGAGAAATGAGTCTTTCTAAAGGAGACATTTACTGAGCCATTGATTGTTACAAGAACAAATAGGACCAATGTCTGAACTCCTGTATAACACACACGTCCACACTGATGCCTTTTTAACCTCAAGCTTATCTTTTAGAGAAGCATTTGCTCCTAGTATCAAGCTAGATAGATGAGCTACTTGTCGGCATCCTGTATCTCCCAGTAGACCTATGAGGGAAGGAGACCTTGCCTCTGATTTTTAAATACATAGTCAACTTTCATTTTTAATGGACATCGAAATTCTTGTGCTCTTAGCAGGGGAATGGATATCAGTACAAAAAGAAGGAAAGGTGGAAGAAAATAATTCCATTCCTGTTACTTTAGTTTCAGTAATTTTATTAGGCTTTGCCCCTGTGCAGTCACATACTGCTTTCTATTACCCACTTTCCTGTACTAGCTGCACTCGTAAGAGTAAGAGGCACAGTGGCCCATGACTGGGTAGGTCAGCATTTTTTATTTCCTTTCAGCTCACTCTAATGAAAAGCACATGCGTCCAGTAAATCTTGCCTTTTCTCTTATTAAACCAGTCAATGTTCATTACTGAGGTCTGTGCCTGGCTGGGTGGGAATCAATAAGATGATCCTTTTAATCGCCTTAGTAATCAACAAGCTATTTCTTATTTCAATCTCAGCCCAGTGGTCATTGAAATCCAATGATTTATCTGCATTACACATCCACTCACACACACGGTTACAAAGTAGGGAGGTTTTATGTGTGTACAAAAGAGAGAGAAAGGCTAAATTTTGCAATAGACTTTAAATTACTGTGCCAGAGGAATACCCCCAATTTTATTATTTACTTCCTAGTAACCAGTACATGCATGCCTGAGATGACTGAGTGGGAGTTAGATGGTATGCCAGTGCCTGCAATACAAAGGATGAAACTGCAGAAAATAAAGGGATTTTAATGGCCGGAATGGCCAAGAGGTTCATTACACCTGCTTAAATCCACCTTCCTGATTTTTCCTTCTCATACCCGTTTCTGCCTCATCCAGGCAGAAAGCGCAGTGCTGCTGAGAGCACACTGTGCTATGAAGCGGGCGAGTACCGCTCTGCTGCGTAACTGTGGGCAATTTTTGCCTCTCAGTGCCTCATCTTCCCCAACTGTAAAATAGGGACAGTTAGGCTGATTGCCGTCATAAAAAAACTTCAAATAAAATTATTGCACAAGAGCGTTAGTTCTGGATTAATCATGACTGTGTTTCAGAAATAAATTCTGCTGTCCCCTGGACTCTTCCTGAGCCACACATTCTGTCCTATGAACCTAACCTGCACTACAAGAAGCACATGTGGATAATTGCACATTCATAGACAGGTGAATCCGGTTTGCACTCTCCTTTCCATGCCTGTATTTTGAAGGCCTAAACATAAAAATATTTTAATCGCTCTTGTTTTTCTTTGATTCATCTTGAACCTCTTGTGTGCGGAGAATTCAAGGAAAAGAGCTGCAAGGCAGCAACAATGAGAACTGTAGTTTAAAAACCTCCACAAATGGAGGGGCCACTCATGCAAGCCTTTCTCTCAGCTGGGAAGCTCCTGAGATGTTATTAGGGCTGGTTGTCTGAGTAAGGACTGTTTGCACAAGTGAGCTAAGCTGAGCGTTGCACTCTGGTGATGTTTCTGTATGCAATTTAGTTTGACTGTCCAATCAAAGTATTTGGGCAGGAACAGAAAAACCCTGACCGTGTTGAAATAAACAGCAAGTTTTCAGTTGATTTTAGCAATTTTACCCCCTATTTTCTTACTGCTGAAAGATCATTATAGTATGAATTATGGAGCATGTTAATAGATGGAAAATTGGATGCAGGGACTTTTTCCTGCTAATTTTATAAACTGTGTTTTTGGGAGAACAAAAAATGAGAGGAGAAGGAGAAAGGAAAAAAAAGTCAAAGTGCAAGTGCATCAAGTGCAGGCGTCGGAGCATCTTTCATCTGTGCCTCCTGTTACGTAAGGCTGGGCTGTGTTTGGGCTGCAATCCGACACTGCCCCTTTCTC
The DNA here is from genome assembly GCA_013400535.1 of Scopus umbretta. NCBI lineage: Eukaryota > Metazoa > Chordata > Aves > Pelecaniformes > Scopidae > Scopus > Scopus umbretta. Next base: position 16,326 of record VZTL01009024.1, read on the forward strand.
CCCCAGACAGAGCTTTTTCTCATAAAATTCACTCAGGCACTTCTTCTCAAGTTCTTCATACACTTTTCACAAGAAAAAAGAAATCATTCATATCTCTCAAAGAGAGTCTCGGATTCTTCAGATATTTTCCATTATAAGCTTTTGGCACCATTATTACCCACAGATCGAGTTACTTTTCTGATCCCTCTTCTTTCATCTAGTAAAAATGGATTATTTCATTATTAGCCTGGAACCGTTACTGTTCACAGAGATCAGGTCTGTATATGAACAATGCCTTCCCCGGTATATTACTGAAAATCCTGTGACTGTTGTAAGGTTTCCTTTAAATACTAGAACTCTATTTTTTGTGAGATCACCATGGTTGCATAGTCTCTGAAAGGACATTCCTTTTCTCTGAATTGTACAAAAGCTAGATATGGTCACTTTCAATAGTTGATGGAAGATCTTAACTGGTGTTAATCCTATTACTAGTATGTTTGTGTACACAACGTATATAAGTATGTGTATATATATATTTCAAATGTCTAGGCTAACATTTATTGTAATTTGACTATATTTTATCTATTTAATTAACTGTAATTTAATGTTGTTGTTATGTCAAACCTGTCAATGTATTAAAAGAAGTCCAGTGAAAAATGGCCAGCCTAAGTCACTCTAAAATTTCCTATTTGAACAGTTCAGACGAAGGGAAAGAATTTTGGCTGTTGTGTTCCCAGTTTCTATTTTTTCTATTCCTCCACTTCCATTGGAAGTGCATCTGTCCACATGTGGATCTCAATTTGAGAAGCAGGGAAGTCTCTGGAAAGAAAATGCAGACACACACCATGAACTGAAAAGGGAATGTTTTCAAGTCAGTGTAGGGAAACAGTCCTGCTCTCCTGTTTTCTGCCCCATTTGCCAGGTTCTATGGTGAAAACCACCCCCAGCATCAGAGATCTCATGATTGAGGAAATCTCTGAAAAGGGGCAGAAATCTCGATCTTGCAGGTCCTGGGACAGTGCCCTTGACCGCACGACTATTCCTCCTTCTTCCTCCGAGTCCTTGATGTGGACAGCAGCAGTTGTAAACTCTGATCCCACTGCCTGCACCTCTGCTCCATCTTCTCAGAGCAAATCATCCTCTTGTGCCCTCAGGCATTTTCTTGCAGGAGAGCACCTGTCCTCTGAGAAGTGGGTTATATCCATCCATTAATTTTAGCAAGAACCGCCAATAATCCTGAGCCAGTGACAATGTCTAGATGCCAGCAACATGGACAGCGGCAGAACAGATGGAACGACAGGTAGAGCGCTTGCTTCCCATCCCCACTCCTTTGAGAGAGCTTGAATTCTTTATGTCCTCCATGTGCCTGCTAATTAAAGTGTCTTATCTGTTTAGACTCCATCAGAACCTGTTTTCTACTTAATGTGAGATAAATGGTTTATGTAAGTAAGGTCCTGACTTAGACACTCGGTTCCTACATGAGTGAGGGTCATTTAAACATTTTTAGGATTTATTGTGTAATGACCCATTTCCTTCTGTGTTTAGTTGAACTAATTTAATTGAGCACATTGCTTCTTTTTACTTTCTTCATACCTCCTTTCTATGCATGCCATTTCCATCCTCATTTAAACCCATGCCAATGAGGCAAGAAAAAAAAAAAACAACACCACCCGCACCATCGATTACAGTTGCCTAGGTTTGATTCTGAATCTGGAATTTAGCAGGAATCCTCTGTTACGCTCAATTATCGCACAGAGGCAAGCGTAACATCTTTGTGGGATGTAGGCTCTTCCAGACTCTTTGTCCTCCATGGTAATGTCCCAATCACACTGAAGTGCTCCCAAATGTGCGAGGACTATTTAAGCTTTGTAAATGCCGTCCTCCAAAAATCACTCCACATAAATGTTTCATGTCTCTCCTCTGTGATGCACAGGCCCCAAACATTCAGCTGTGAGGGTGTTTATATTTGTGGAACTCTCTTGAACATTTGCTGTGGATTTCAAACAGCTGCTACACTGAAGCACTGGGAATAGTAAGATCATGAATATTCAGGTGAAGCCACTGGAATGAACAGCCGTTAATAGAATAAATGCCTAAACAGTTGTGTAAGGCTTATTAAGACCTATTGGGGCTGAGATAATAAATTCCCTCTTTGACATGTTGCAACTACTGTAGTTTAAACATTTTGGACCACCTCTTCAGAACTGAAAGAAAAAATTATGTTAGTTCTGTATGATAACACAATGAAACACCTGGAAGGCTTGGCGCTTGTATTAGATTTGGCAGAGAGATTTTAACATGCTAGCTCATCCTCACTTAAAATCATGGCACTGTTTATTGTGTTAGTTGTCAAGGTTATCCAAATTACATACAGTCTGGACTGAGCACAGTTATCTCACTAGAGAATATATTTTTTTCCTATGTTCCCTTCAAGTTTGGAAATAATGAATAATATTATACTTTTGCAATGGAGCCATAATGTGGACAAAACTATTGCACAAAAAAACAAACTAAAGAGAACACGAAAAAAGAAAAAAAACCCCCACATTCAAAGTTGTCTTATCCCACTGTGGAAACCCAGCGAAGTTCAGGAAACCTGCACCAGCAGTCTGACTTTGTGCGTTCAAAAAAGATGGGCGTTTCTGCAGTTGAGATGTCTGCTATGGGGACACCTTGGTGGTTGCAGTAAGCACAAAGCGCTGAATTTGTGTAACCGCTCGGAGTATCAAGAGTGGTTAATTGTTGCAGGAGAACTGGCTTTTCCTTTGAATTTAGCTGTCACGTTGCATTATGCTGTGCTGTAGTGCCTGGTTCTGGCACACTATGTCACGAAACATAAAATCCGACAGGATGCAGTGTAACTCTTGCAGGTTAAAATTTAAAGGCAAACTCAGTAATATTTGATCAGTTACCTGCTGTCAGTTCAGATAAAGGGCATTTGATCTACAATAGGAGGGCTAAGTTGTTAGAAGCAAACTTGCACATGGCAACACAGTGCTGCATTCAGCTCTGCAGCAGCTGTGAATTGGCAGCTCAGGTGTACTTTGAGCTTTTAAAAATGAATCCGTTTGGCTCTTTTTTACTGTTTTAAGAAAATGATCAAACTATACCCCTATTTACAAGTCTCTGTTGGTGACAAGCAGATTCTGGCTAGTTGTTTCAAGAGGTAAATCACAGGCTACCTGAAATATCCAAAAGAATGACTAAATTACACTGAAATTTGTACAAAACCCCATTTTAACACATTACACTTTCTGAAGCCTTTCTGCAAGCGATGATTAGCTTTTCTGATCTAGTTGCATGAATGATCTCTGAGGTGTTTGTTGACTGCCCTCATGTAAGGCTGGACTAGATGATCTCAGAGGTCTTTTCCGACCTTAGCGACTCTATGATTCTATGATTCTAAGCAGCACACTGTATAAATCAGCTGTCTGCGTGAAAGAGTCAGAAGCTGGTAAGGATGAAAGAAAAGCTAAAATCCCAGTATTTCCCTTCAGCCCTTTCCTTGCATTCCTGTTTTTCTGTGACCTGTTTATCAATATGAGAACCAAATCTGTTTCAGAAACTTCTGTGTCATGGTTACATTTTGGGAGGAAGGAACAGATGGAACAGATTAATTAGTCAAACTATGTTTAAGTAGAAACGCATTTCTTTCCATGAGTAGCCAAAGGCTAGAAAGAACATATAAGGGACAAGGAGAAGGGCCTCAGGACTTCTTGCTTGCTGGAATGGCTTCCCAGTTTAAGACTTTCAGCAGCATAAATGGTCTTTGATTTCAGGTCCTATTAAGAAGTAGGTCAGGAGGTGCCTGATTTGCAGGAAGGCAACTGCTCCCTCCCGCTTCTTAAAAGTAGCCAGTCCAAAACATTTTCCGCATGTTATTTTTATAGGGACTGGTATATAATGATTCCAACTGGCTAGTCCTGCAATATGAAAGGAAGCAAGTGTCCCTGCTGCTGGTAACCATCAATGCACGCTCTTGCTCATCAGCAAGTGCCTGCCTAATAGAATGCACCATCATCTGTCTCTAGTTTTCAAGGGCCTCAGGCGAATACTCATTTCATCACCTCCCCATTTTTCCTGCTTGGAACAGAAGACTTGCCACCACACTTCTGGCTCCAACATTGCTAGCTGCAAGGAAGCTAGGCCAGACACACCGCTGCTTTAGAAACTTAACACAACTTGGTTTAACATCAGTATTGATCTTCGACTGGTGATACCACCCTACATGAGAAAACAAAGGCCGCATTAGCAACTGGTTTAAAAATCATGTTTCAGTAGGTTTAGCAAAGCTAACTCAAGCCTCGTACCACATACTGGGCATTAGCTGCAAGGCTTTTGGCTTGGATTCAGTTATCCTACTGAAGAGTAGATACCTAAGCAAGACACCTACATGAAGATTGTGGTCATAGTAGTACCCCTTTCTAGCCAGTGGAGAGAAATATGCCCATCTTGAATGGATTTTAGCTTACTTTATGGGTCCATTTTTTACCATAGACTGACTGACTTGACATAGGTACTCGTCATCTGAGCACGTCGCAGAAGAATTCAGGCCTTTCCTCTTGGCAGTTTGATTTCAAAGGACCAATTCCCACAAGTAATCATATTTACTAACTAAAACATGTAATTCCCCCGCTGACAACTTTTAAATAATGTGTTTTAGTGCTGTTTCTATTTTTATTTTCTGTCACAGACAGGAGGGGAAGATGGGCAGGAGTCTGGGATGGAAACAGTTATTTCAAATAACTGAGTCAGGAAAGATTTTGGCCAAGAGGAAGATTTAAATCTAACCCAGATGTAGCTCACTGGTGTCTGGAACGGGAGAGATGGTCCCAATCATAGAGTAGCACCCAAGGCTGCCTCAGGAAGCAAAGGGATGTCTGTCGGTTAAGGAGAAAACTGTTTGCCTAGCCCCCAGCCAGAGGAAATGTCCTGGGACTGCAGCTGGGCAGTGCAGGATCAGGGAAAGGATGGAGCATTGAAAGCAAATCTGCTGGCTTCTTTTCTTGTTGGCAGAGGAGTAGGGTTGACACAAGTACTAGCAGGGTCTGAGGAGGAGGAAGAGTCTTTTACTTATTGCATGGTATCTGAGCGGAGGTCTCTGTGCCCAGGAGTGAGCAGGGACAGTGCACCCTCCCTCCCTGGGACAGGAGGGTGGATGGACACAGTGCCCTGGGCTGCGCTGGCACGGCGTCATGCTGCTGACACGGCGCAGAATAAAACTGGTGTAATCCCTTGCCTCGTTGTCTCCATCATCCTGAAACAAGGAGGCAGTTGTGTGTCAGAGGGGTATCAACAAATGCTGGAGGCTGTTTCTGAGATGACAGGTGTGCATGTGGCTATACATCCAGGTACATACATACAGCACTCCTCATGCAGAGCTCTGGCCAGTGCTGTAAGCTAAGCCACAAGGCTACAAAAATCAAACTCTGAATGAAGCTTAGTTCTCCTCATCATTGGAGGGAAAGCTGACAAATGACAGCACAAGCCAGCAGGTGAGAGAAAACAGAAAAGATGCCATGTAGGACTTTCTATAGGCTTGCCTTTTTTCAAATGTAGCTTTCTGAGATTTGCTTAAAAAAATCCCTTTAAATTCACCGTATTTGTCATGTCTTTGCTATGGTTATGAGGAGAGAGAAGGTAGGAAAGCAAACAAGGAAGCAAGAAAGAGATTGCTTTTGTGGTTATTTTGCAGTAACTCTGGGCACTAAGATCTGGAATAAATCTCGCAGTACAGAAAACACTATTTTTACTGAAAAAATGCACACTTTGTGGGTTTTAGTCTCAGCAAGACAGATGGGAAAAAAAAGAAAGAAGAAATCACCATACCTCTGTTTAGTAAAGCAATATTTAAAAAATCAAAGAAACAACATGTAGATTGTAATGATCATTGATAGATAACAAACTAGGGTTTTTTTTGGTAAATAATGCTAATGTGCTGAGAAAACCTGGGGTCACAGCTCCCCCTTATCCGAATCTAATCACCTGCTTTTTAAGAGAGTTGGAAGTCACATTGTTCAAATCACTTGGCTCCAATAGTAACATCTTGTCAACAAGGTGATATATAGCAACCAGGGCCCTGTTGATTGTACCTTATGCTGCAGAATTTTGACCTGGACTCAGAACATCTCAGAGCTTTTGGATGCCAGGGCTGAGATGTGGGCACAGTCTCCTTACAAAATACAGGTTAACAACAACAAAAACCAGACCTGCACTTACAGATCTTTAGAATGAGGCTGTGTATTTATGTACTAATCCAGCCTGACTTCAGACCTTGCATAGAGCTGGAAAACAGTTTTCAGTCTTTCCTTACTTCGATGACCTCCATTGGAGGTACAGATCCATTCACAGGGAATTTAAGCCCATGGAGAGTACATTTGCTTTACTAGTGGGCTTTCATGGAATTGTTAGGAAGTCCGTGAACCCTTGGGAGATTTCATCCCAGAGACTGTAAACCATGGTTGTATAATTTTAGGATGGGTGTCTAGTTATTGGATTCATAATAGCATTAACTCATTTCTTACTGTGTTTTTCTTTCAAGGGAGGAATTAATGCAAGCAGGATTATTTTCAGAAGGGAGTTCTTCGGGTGACAGCAAGTACATGCTTGTTGGTTAGAGGGTTGTCGAGAGTGTGGACACAGTGTCAGGATCCTAGGGGATGCAGGAGTAACATCCTGGCAGGAAAGAAATGGAGCTCGTCTAAGTGAAAAATGCTGCTTGTTTGGGAAAGATATGCATAATGACCTAGGTATAAAGTTCAGGGAATAAATATGCTATTACGTGTCTCCTAACTTCAGTACTACCTCTGCACATGCTTCCTTCTGGGGAAGGAGTCAGTGTAAACCTTTGCATGGCATGAAACACGCTGGGGAATACCTTGTTTCACACAGTATCCCCACTGATGATGCCCCTGGGTGCTGTATGTCTCCACTAAGCAGGGTCAGCTAAATGCGGTGGTGACTGAGGAGTCTGCAAAAGGTATTGCGCAGCCTCCTGCAGCCACTCAGAAGGTACTGCCATTTCTTGAGACCACTGTAACCATCAGTAACCACTGATTTTAACAGTTTGCTACCACTGATGTCTTTCCAGCACCTCTTCCAAATGTGGCTAGTCTCTGGTGCTGTTGTTTGCTAGCACAAAGCCAGCATGAAGAAACCCCATAGCCAAAAACCCCGCATGATTAAAATACGTAACTAAATAAATGTATTTCAAGTATATTTCAATAATCACATAAGCCTGGCTGTTTTTCCTTTCTCTAGCAAAGGGGTATCCTTGCTTATGATCTGGGTTCCATGGATACCATGAGCAACTCCAACTTTGTGCCTTTAATGCTTGCACTGTAAAAAATGCTGTTTAAATATTCATGCTGACCTTAGAAAGCTATCCACTTGGCCATCTGGAGGACTCCCATACCCCATCCAGTAGTATTTTATTTTGAAGGATATATTCTGATCACACTGACTAGGCTAAATAGACTATTGGTCCATTTGTTTTGTAACTGCCATTTAGTTACCCCTCAGGATGTCAGCTCAATTTATCTGGGTGGAAGTGAACAAATTCTCCAATAAAACTATAGATAAATATGACCAAGCGCTGCGGATGGTTAAGAGGTTACTCATTCCCACTGTTGCTGCTGTGAATGGAAGTGACCTTGTCTGTAACTATCTAACCTTGCACCTTGTGATTCGCATGAAAATTCAAAGCAAAACCCTGCCAGGTCAGAGTGAGAACCCAGCTTTGTGGTTAAGAAAAAAGAGATTTGCTTGTTAAGGCAGTGCTGGGGCTGTGTACTGTACAGGGACACAGAGTGCACGATGCCCTGGGCTAATGGGAAAATGAATGGAGAGGGAAGACACTTATTTAATTTGAAGTGGGAAGGAAAATGAGCATGTGACATCGGAGAGGGACAGGAAGAGAAGAAACAGCTATGCAGAGCAGAGCACCAAAGGCAGAGGCATCACAATCCTGCATGTGGTCTTGCAAGGAAAGGCCAGTTCCCTGGGGCTGCCTGCCTGTGCTGGCTTGAGATGGGAACAGGAAAGACCCCCAATTTCATTCCCCAAATTCCAAAAAGGCACTATTTTGAGTAAATGAAGAATGATAACCATAATGGTTTTCCAAGGGCAATTCCACTGTCCAGGGATCTGCAAAATCACCTGAAACACATGCACTGGCGAAAGCCATTTGCTGTACGCTGCCTTGTCCTGCAGACACTCCACCAGTATCGCTAACGTAAGGTTAAATCAATTGTTCACGACTAACAATGTTTATTTTGGCCTTTTCTCTCCAGTTTGGATGTGGGGGCAGTGGCAATGGTACTATTTGGCTGATTTATTTATGTTAGGAAGGAGGGTGGAGGAAGGGGGCGTATATCCATGGTCACGCTGACTTTTTCAAGCTGCTTTGGAAGAAAGTGCATGCTTAATTTGCATTCAAACTGCATCTCTGGTTCCTATCTCTCAGTAATGCTTGAATAGATTGTGGTGTGTACAAACCTGGCAATAACTCCAAGCTGGACTGACAAGAGTTAGGAAACACTGCTTAACTCTTCTATTTCATTTTACCTTTTTTGTCTTGGAGAGAACTTTATTCTTCGCTGCTCGATCATTTTCCCTGTGATTCATGTCCTTTCAGGAAATAGTAATTGACAAAAATAAAGCACTTTGGTTGTTAGTGGGCTCCAGCTAAATTCACACAGTCCTGCTTAAGAATCTATGCCCTCCATGCTGCATTTGTTTTAAGCTTCCAGCCTCCTCTAGACAGACTTTTTTTTTTTTCCTGTGCAGGCACAAAAGCACTTTAGTCAGCACAAATTTGGAGATAGAACAAAAAGCCTGTAATAGCCTATCTTGTGCTGCTATCAATTTTCCACCGGTGGAGCACTCTGGTACACGAAGTCCTTCGTCTATATTCAGAAGTCAGCTTCAGTGACATTACATGACCAACTACAACATTATAGCATGTTCTGCACTGCTTTGAATTGTAACTTAAAAAAAAAAAAAGAAGAAGAGAATAAAATAAAGACAGGATGTCTTGGAATGTGGCCAAGGCATAATGATTTCAGTTCTGAAGAAATCCGACAACCAATTACAGTAAATTCAACATTTTCATGTACTATAAGTTTAAAATCTCCTCTAATCAAATAGGGAAACCCTTTTTCCCCATTATGCTATGGTTTTAGTTACCGGTAGGCCTCTAGAAATCTGGTTCTGCTTAAAAAGAAACCCTGAAAGGTTATATTTACTGTATGTATGAAAAAGGGTTGAATCATACAATTATATATTTTAGAATACTAAACCGATGTAAAAGAAACTAATCATGATCCCAAATTCAATTTTAAAACCTTTAATTGATCCCATCCCAAAGGTAACATTCTATCTTAATTGCCATACTGAAATGGTTGCAATTATGTAAAATAAAACTATTCATTGGTAACTGGAAAAAGTCTTCTCATTAAGCACATGACGGCCAGCCTTGAAAATAGTTGATTGCAAAAGGATGCAACCACTTTGCTTATATTTCCTTTTCTGGTTAAACACTCCTTCACATATGTTGAGCTGGTTCCAAAAAACCACACACATGCAATAGCAAATTGAAGATAGTACCATGACGCGTGTCTGTTCTCCCTGCACCTTCTTCAGGCAAAGCTGCTACCTTTTAGGAGGGGAGAAAGGGCTAAAAGGTAAAGTGTCCTCAGTGCTGATCTGCTCTGCTGGCAGATACCAGTGAGTGGAGCACGCTGTATTGTCTACAACGTGCTCTGTAAGAAGGGAGCTCTTCTGGAGATGCTTTAAACCCTGTTCCGAACAAACTCAGGATATAATAGAGGAGAACTTAATCCCCAGTTAAAATTAGAAGTTGCCCTATGGGCTATGCATAGGTAGTCCTGCGTTTATAGGTGTCACACAAGACAGGCCTAGGAAAGGTTGGTGTCTTTTCTGTTTGCTTGTTTGGAAAGCAAAGGAAACATGGTTTTCTGGAGGCGACAGTAGATGTTGGTGAAGCAAGAAGACTGGCAGCTTTTTTATTATTGCCAAGAGACTAAGCCACTCTCAATTTGATATCAACACCTGTGTCACTTGGAACGCTGCCTCACTGGATGCAGATATCCTGTAAATAGTTACGAGGTGCTTATTCATTACTTTTACTCTTATTACTCAACTTCTGTAAGATATAACTGTCACTAGCAGAGACAAGCATGTCCATAAGATTTCACTAGAATTAGGAACAAGACATTCAGATGTGATGGTCACTGGGACAAACTATTGCAGAGATGAGAAAAACATATTTTTTTTCTTTGATTTCATCTTAAGACTAGATGCCTTTTCAGAAGTTAGCCTCCAGTTGAACACACATCACTCCTCCACTTGGGAACAAAAGGATGCATGTCTATAGTCTGTGGTATACAGGAGGTCAGACTAGATGATCAAAAGCTCTAGCCTTAAATACCTATCAGAAACATCTTCCAAGTAACTCTCCAAGTAAATCCATCACATGGGAGTATTGAAAATAATCCCCTTCTACAACATGGAAAGTTTCCACAGTAAATGTCATTATCTCTCTATTAGGGTGCAGGTTTGGAGCTCTGTTATACTTGGGACTATATAAACTCAGTGAAGGGATGGTCCCTGTCCCAAAGACCTCATGTCTGAGCAGAAGATGAAGTATAGAGTAGATACAAACAGATGGGGAAGCACAAGGTAAGATGGAGATGATTATGTGTTTAATAAGCATCAACTGCAGTACTCCAGCTGTAGCTTCTCAGTCAAATTCTTGTATGTACAGATTAAGTAAGTACTCTAGTTCTATACCAGCATATTTCAGAATGCAGAACAGGCCACTGAACATCCCCATCCCTTAACTTGATATGCATACATCTATCCATGCTACATATACATACACATATACATACATACACATATGGTCACAGAAAATAGATCCTTTAAACATCTAGGAGATATAGTTGAAGTGATGTAGGTGCCTGAAAGTTTCCCAGAGACTAGGTTTCTGTTTCCCTTTAACAAGAGGACTTAGATGTCCAATGGGACTTAGCTGTCCAAGTCATTTAGGCATGCCAGTGCAAGCCAAATATCGCCTATATATATCTTTAAACATCTGAGCCTTTGAATTGCAGTGCTATGTAGCGATGAATAAATGCCTACTTGGACATAGGACAAAGATATTTGACTAGCTGAATAGGCAGCATTTGAATTGTACAGAACATACAGATACTCTGCTAAATGAATGGCTGTTCACTCGCTTGATCAATAGATAAAAATTGCTCTTTCTCTTTCTGAGCACACTATATTTGCAGTAAGGATGACATGTATATAAAACCAAAAATCTATTTCACAAGCACTTGAGCAGACTTGTGAAAATAGAATCAGTGCATCATTTTGCTGATGACATCTTAAGTAGTGATTCAGACAGAAACCTTCACTAGTCCTGCAGACGTTCGGGATCCACACTCGTCTTGAAGCATGCAGGCTGGTAAAGAAGGATTCCAAGCCTGACCTACTTTTGTCCCTACCTCGTTCCATCAGACCTAAATCCTGGTCCTGCATTTAGTCTGGAAAACTGTTGTGAATACAAATGATTCCAGGCATTGCTAATAGACTCAGAAGGAGATCAAGTTATGCATTTACTTGAACCCAGTGCACTTGGGAAATTCTGGGACTTTGAGGTCACACAAAATTGTTCCTCTAGCAAAATCAGTGCGCTTTTTGTGTAAATCAGCTTTGGAACAGCTTTAGATTTCTGTAGAGGATTACTCTTCACTCAAAGAGGTGATAAAACTTGGCACAAAAATTAGTATCGAAAACTTTCCCAAACTTCATTAAAATAGAAATGAAAGGCCACATTCTTTGCTAGCATAAGCTTGTGCAGATCAGCTATATGACAATTACCACGTAGATCAGCAAGGCTTGCATTTATTTAGCTGGCTGACCCACCTCTCCTATTGATCATTTTTGCAGCTGAAATCATCACTATGTAGTTTTGTCTGACATAAAAAGAAAACAAATGGAATGTCAACAACTTTAAATACAACAAAAACACAGATCATTATTCAGTTTGGTTTCAGAGAACTTCTAAGAAACCTCTGAGCTGTGAAAGTCGAGGGATTTGAACATTGTGTCAGTTTTGCATTTCTGCTCTAGCACAGGGAAGACTTCCTTTGGATAGCGTGGGGAAGTCTTTGCTATTGGTGCCCTTAGTCCTAATGTCACTTACGGATGAGACAGCTGAGCCAGCGCCAAAGCAGGGTTGATTGAAGATGTACCCTTGTGAAGGGGTAGGGGTTGCTTAAACTTCTACTTCTTTTGATGTCTGACTCAAAGTAGTCTGATTTGGGTACCCAGTAATACGCTTGCCTTTTCTGCCAGGGGGATGTTTGCTGTATCTTTTTCATTAGGTACAGACTTTTATGAGAGTTTGTTACCTGATATCAACTGCAGGAAAAGTGTGCAAAGCTCAGCCTGAGCAAATGAGAGGGAAAACAGGGAATGCTGGTTGTGCATTGAGCGAGGGGCTTGACTTCATTTCTGTTCAAGTTAGGGTTTGGTAGGCAATGTCTAATGAATGAGGACCTGCAAAGAGACCAGTTGCTTGTAACAGAGAAAGGACTTTGGTTTTCATTTCAGTCCACTGGTAAAAAATGCCTAAACTAGAACCCATGCAATCTGAATTTTTATCACCTGACTGAAGTTTTGGTAAGCTTAGTAACTCACACATTGGACTGTGTTTCACTGCTTTCATCTTTCACATGTTCTGTCCTTTTTCAGCTATCGTGAACAGAAATACAAGGGGGAAAGGCATAACCAAGGAAGACAGAGAGATGGTGGTTCAGATTTGCTGAGCAGATACACCAATGCAGAACTGGAAAAGCAGGCCTGCCATGTAGATGCAGCCACAAAAAAACCAAAACCAAACCAACCAACCAACCAAAGACAATGAGTGAAAACACTAATGCACTACACTTCTATGAAAGATTTGCCCACAAAGATTACCAATCGCAGGTAAGTGGAAGAGGGTCGGAAGCCGCAAGTGAACTTGCTCACAGTAGCTGTGGGCAGTAAAGCACAGGACTGTACCACTTACCAGAGGCGGTGTAGCAAGTGAATACAGAGCTGGGGCTAGACCTTGGCTATTCTAATTCTTACCCTCCTTGTCTAACTGCTGTGCAAGGCCGAGTCTTTCATCTTAAAACCTCCTCAATTGTCTTGAAAGTGCAATCTGATAACAGTGCTGTGAAGACTTCAGACCCATATGGGGTGGTTGCATAAAACCCCACATAATAAAGGAGATATTTATGTCCTTTCAGTACAAAGAAAGTTAATAATTGCCATTAGAAACACCACAAAACAAGAGCACGCAAAACAGAGTTAGCTCCACTTGGAGTATAAATTGCATAGTACTCGAAGATGAAGGCATGTGCATTCTTTTCATGGTTATATTTAAATCTGTGTTTTCTTTAATTTAAATCTGCTCTATATAGATCTCAGCAATTTGAAACAAAAGTATCCTTTAAAAAAAGAAGAAAAATGACACGATAGCATCCTTCATGCCAGGCTGGCCCTGTTGTGATTTTACATTGAGGGTGCATTTTAATTGATGAAATGTGCTACACAGCAAAACTTGAAAAAGTAACAACCTTTAGTTACCATTTGGAAATGTGATGGAGGTGCCAGAAGTTAAACTCTTAGGACTAAATGAAATAACAGAAGCTCCCTATCCTTTCTTGAAGTCGCTCATTAGTTTTCACTTTCTCACATTCTGTTTGCCATGGATTTCATCCAAGAATGACGGATGTAGAGTTATTAAGCAAGTGATAGTTTCAAAACTCCAAGTGTCAGTGCTTAGTGTGGAAGCTCAGTTACCTTGCAGAGGACAAGAGGCTTAAGTACAGTACCCTGGCTCTGGCATCGTCGCAGAGGGAATGATCACACGGAAAGGTACTGTCAGAACAGTCTGACAGACGCAAGTCAGTTATAGGAATGGACAAGTAAACAAATGAGGAATGTTTGAGGAATAATCTGGTATTTGAATGCTTCAGCACACACAGGAAACCGGAAAAAAAAAAAAAAA
>VZTL01009024.1:30397-46368 GCA_013400535.1 Scopus umbretta
CTCCAAAACCAAAAAAAAAAAAGAAAAAAAAAAAAAAAAAAAAAAAAAAGAGGAAGGAGTATTAATATGCAGAAGGCAATGAACAAGTACCTTTTCTTAAATTCAATCCAGGGCTGGGATGCAGGGATATCTCAAATAATATAAGGACTCTTTGAGGGAAGAGGCAGATCACTAATGTTTCTGCTTACGGTCTTGGAAGAGAAATATGCATGTACATGTCACTCTTTTCACTCCTGTGGGCCTGCTGACCAGTCATGGTCCACGGGACATGCTCCACGGGCAGGGTACAAAAGGCTCCACTAAATTAACCTGCTGGAGAACATGGTGGGTAAGGCAGTACCTCAAAGCCTGCCCTTCTCTGACTAGGAAACAGAAAAGCAAAAAGTCCATGTGATCCCTCCCCATTTTACCTTCCAAGTGACACCACTGCTACAACTCCCTCCTTTTCCAAAGATTTATCCTTCCCAAGTCCTAGATGGACATTTCATCTGGCCCTCTTCACCTGTATTTCCTGCCACATGCTGACACTCTGAAGGAGTCAAGGCCATGTGTCAAGCTAAACCCCACCCAGTTCTGTTTGCTTTTTTCCCTTGCTTTTCCCACTTGATGATTTTGCTCACAAACTAAAGAGGAAACAAAAAAATTACACTGGAAAAAGCTGGTTATGTGGGTTTTTTCTGTCCTAGATGCAGTAAAAACCTAACAGGGGTCTGAGTGAAAAGCCTGTTGAGCAGTTTCTTATTTGATTTACAGGCTCAAGTGACTTGATGTGTGTCAGCTTGGATCAGGCCCTGCAGCTCTGGAAGTCTACATAGTCCTGGCTGACAGCTTGTTTCATATCCCACACCTAGAAGCCCACACAGTCATATCTAGAACCAAAGTCTGAACTCTCCTTCTGTAAATGTTTCTCTGTTTAAACTACAAGATTCACCTTGTTTGTAAAGATTTGATTTTACTTTTGAGTTAAATTAGAGACTCCTTGTTAACATCCAGACTAGCAGAAACCTTTCAGAGCAGTGGCTCTTACTAGGTTTCTGTTGTTGTCAGCTGTAGAAAGGCTTGCAAGAATTTGGCTACGTGCAAGCTGAGCCTGCTTTTCAGTTTGTTTCAGCCAAACAGCTCAATTTTAAATCTCTGTCCACATCACCCATGCACCATTTCTTTAATTTCCTTTTAATTCTGTTTTATGCAAACAAGTTGCACCTGAATTTCTTATATTCGAGTGTCCTTTTCAGCCTCCTTTTCCAAGACAGCTACAGTGGTGAAAATATTTTTGCAACATTGCCTTCTGAGGAATTGAGTTTTGGGTACCATAATTCAAGGGATGATACAGATTAATTCAAGATATGTCAGGGGAAAACAAGAATGGTTGGAGTGGTAGATAACATGACCTGGTTACGGTCGGGAGAAGGATTTTTTTCTTTCCTCTCTGTAGCTTCCTTTTTTCATATTTGCAGGCCTTTCCCTTGTTTGCTGTAGAACATCTTTTTTGATCCTATTTTCCAGTGTGAGAAGCAATGGGAGCTGCAAGGAGAGACTTTGGGGTTTGAACATCCTCTATGAAGCACTGAAATAGGTTGTCTTGAGAGGTCACAGGTTATTCATCACTGGAGGTCTTGACAATGTCAGAAAGCTGACCATGCTTTTGGATAGCTGAATGCACTATGTGACCTCTTGGGCTTTTTTCCAGCAAAATTAATGGCAAATCCAGAGGAATTTTTTTCCCTGAAGCTAGAGTTCTGTGACATTTGCCGCCGGGCTGAGTAGAAGACCCTTTCAGAGGTCTTTTCTGGAGGAAAAAAAAAAATTATTTAAGCCTATTCAGTGGTGTCTTGCATACGAGCTAGTAGCTAGTCCCTATTCCTACTCCCTGGAGATTTTAAAGCCCTGTTGCAGCAGACACTATGACCTGGCAGTTCTCAGCCTTGGCTTTTGTTGTGGCTTTCCCACTCCCTCTGATCCTGTCTTCTTGATCTGCTCTTTTAGGCACCCATTGCTAGGCCTTTTCTCTTTTTTGGATTCATGCCTGCGTCTCAAACTCATCACTATCCTTTCCCATGGGTTTACTGTCAGATCCTGTGTGTACACAGTCATCTTTCATTGAGGACTTCATACTGTCTCAATTTGCCTTGTGCGTTCTAGCACATTTTGGGAAGCCCTAAAGGTATTCTCCAAATACATATTTTGCTGGAAGTCCACACATTTATTCTTTACTGATTTTAGTCTCTCTGTAACCTTAATTAGAAATGTAATTAGATGATGGCCACTATTTCTTGGGAGCTCCCAAGCATGCACTAATTTATAGCCCACGATTACTCAGTACAAGTCATAGAAAAATCCATTTGCTGTAACAGCTGTTGCAGGGCATGGATGGAAAACAAGGTGGCAGGCCATTTCTAGAAGGGTCCAGAAGAAAATAAGTGTGATTGAACTGTCTGAATGTAACAGAGTGCCTTCTGAAATGGATGAGGGCTGATTTATTTCTGCTCTACCAGTCATACCATTATAATTCTTGCCAGTAAGAATTTTTAACATGTGGGTTGCTGATGGGTTCATGAAAACAGGCCTGGTCTGGGCCCTGAGAAATCCCCTGTGAGATCCTCTGTCCAAAAGCAGGCTTGCTCCTGGCAGAGGTTTTTATAGCGTATTCTTTAGCATGCTCTGTTACAGCATCCTGGGCATGTCCTAAGGAGCTTTTTTTCTGAATGAAAGACAAGACAGCAAGGTCTGGAACAAGAATAGGAGCAGAAATAACATCCTATTGAGAGTCAAGGTATTTGAGAGCTTCCAGTAGCACGTTCCTAATAGTTGTATGAGATGGTGCGGAGTAGTAAGAGTGGGTCTGCACCAGTGTTATGAAAACAGATGTGAAGAGAGCATTTCTGTCCCAAATTGCTTACAGAAGTGATAAGCAAGTTTAGTATCCATTTCAGCTTGAGGGTTTTCTAGGCTTTGTTATTTGTTTTTATTTAACCTGAATCAGTTTGTCCATCTTTAATATTATTCAGGATTATAGGAAGGAAATGCTTTGCAATGGCAGATTTTATTGAAAATTGCTAAATGTGGGCTGCAGAGCAATGCACTGATCTTCCTTGGTCCATGGTAGGATCACGTCTGCCAGTTTAGTTTGATTCTGGGCTAACATTGATACCTTCAGACTGAACTAGATGCAGATTCAGTTCTAACTGTATTGTTGTGCTCAACTTCTACAGATAAAACTTGTCATCCCGTGGTTAGCATTAGATAATATACATTGCAAAACAGCTCGCTAATATCTTCACTACCAGTATTATTTCCACTGTACAGGTGAGACAGAGTAGATGGAAGGACCTCGTTCAACTTCTGTTGAAATACATGGAAAAACTCATGCTGACTTCACAAGAAGTTAGATCAAGTTCCAAGGCTGCACGTCAACATTTTTGTGAGTGGTCCTGGCTCTGCACAGGGGCCCCCACATCATGTTACATTCCTTTGCAGAAAAAGGATGTGGGAATTTTTTACCCTTCCAGAGGCAGCTCTCTTTGGAAATCACATTTGTTTTCTCTGTAAATGCCAGAAACAAATGGATGTGAAAAGCTCAACAGTCAATTCTAAACTGCCTTTTATGCTGGCATCATTTTTTGGAGGGGGGGAGTGCATGCACATGCACTCGCAGCTAAGGTCTTAATTCTATCTCCAGATGCTGTGCATAATCTAGAGGTTTATCTTAATGAATTATTTCTGTTATTACTGCAGGCAAAGTGAGATTTAATTTGATGTGTGATATATCCCTGGATTAACTACCCTTTGGTTTTATTTGCTCCATAATGGTGAATTTTTGTTTATAGACCCATTTTGTAATTACATCCCTGAGCTCAGAAGGGCTACGGCAATGCTGCTCCATCCTATAGGAAATCAGGATCCAATTCCCTTCTCCCAGTCCTGTTGTCAGCTGTGGCTAAAACAGAAGCTGCACAATATGATGTTCACCATTCTGACTTGCTTAATAGCAGCTTTACAGGACAAAGTACATTGAATCGAGAGACTCTTCTTGGCTGAAAAGACTGTGATTACCACTTGAGAGGTGTATGCAAAGTTGTAGTGAAACTTCACCTTGAAAAATGACAACAAAGTGTGTTAAAACGTGTACCAGGAACAGTCAGTCATATCCTTCATGATACCGACATGCTGAAAGTGTCACAACACCACAGAGGCTCCAGGGGTGGTACAGGGAGCTGTGAGGCATGGGAGCTTGTGGAGCAGAGGTTCATTTATTCCATGTTTCCCAGCTGACCTCCTCGCAGTGGGAACCTAAGCCTTCACCCCATGCTGAAAGATGCAGTGCAGGCTGACAATCATGGCACTGAGACACTCTTCTCCCTTCCTCCCTTGAAGCTCTGGATTTCCTACTCCGTCCAACCCAGCCCAGCCCAACCCTTTCCCTTGTCTTCTACCCAGGAGGTTTAAGGCCAACATACCTGCACTGGCTCATATTCAAAACATCTGTTTAGCATTTTTCTTGCAATACCACCAGTTATCAGAAGAGAAAGAGAAGCCTGCCCCAAATCCAGCTCATCTACTTCCCTGATGGGGCATGGCAAAGCCATGGGGGTACACGAGGGGAGAGGGGCAGAGGCGCAGAAGGCTGAGATCTCACGGTGGCTCTGTAAAGAGCAGGACGTGGTGCTGTGGTTAGAAGCTGTGACAGCACCCATACCTGATCCCCTGTTAACATATGGTATTGCGTACACCCAGAATCGTGTTTCATTGCAGGCATAGTGATCTTAATTAGTACTACTTATAACAACAGAAGTCAGCGTAAGCACCAGGAAAAGTAACTGGAAGCAAACAAATCCATCTGGGTGTTAGTATGCCCCTTGGAAAGGATGGGGTTTTTTGACTTTTTACTCAAAGCAGCATTGCCTCCAAGTCATATACTCCAGCTTGACCCTTCACTCATGAGCACGCACTCAGCTTGCTGGAGGCAAGCTGATCTCCCTCTCTGGGTGAGCCATGCTGAGGCAGCAGAGCTTTGCTCCCACCGGAGCACGGCATGATGGAGCATAGAATCATAGAATTATAAAGGTTGGAAAAGACCTCTGAGGTCATCTAGTCTAACCATCAACCCAAAACACCATGTCTACTAAACCATGTCCTGGAGTGTCACATCCACAAGTTTTTTTGAACACCTCCAGGGATGGTGACTCCACCACCTCCCTGGGCAGCCTGTTCCAATGCCAATGCACTTCATGAGTGCCCTGGAATGGGGACCTCCATGGGAGAAGCCAGCAACAATGAAGTTCAAACAGAAGGTCATGCTTTTCAGGGAGGAAGGTGGTGGGTTCAATCCCTGTTCAAAGAGAGTCACACTAAAAAATATACTTATTTTCTAGGTATACATTATGCGGAAGACAAAATATTTTTTTACTAGCAGACAAAAGTGTTTGAGGCCATTAACTGCACTCAGCCAAAGCCTCCAGTTCGTAAAGAGTGCCTGCAGATTTACGTTATACAGCATGTATTTGTAATTGCTCCTGACGTGTCAGTTCTCATACACTTCCATTAAAAGTTTATATCCACTTTTTTTTTTTTTTTCCAGCTAATAAAATTAAATGTTGGAAAGCCAAAGTGAAAAAATAAAATATGTCAGAGTCTTGCTTGGACCAGTACAAGACGGGATATTCAGAGCTGACACCAAAGCTGTCTTCAAAATCACCTACTGTTCAGAAAGCAGTGTACTAAAACTCGGCTTCCTGCCTTTTCCCAGTTAAAACCAAACCTGTAGTGTTGTTTTACTGCCTTGGGAGCATGAATTTCAAATGGCCCTTAAGGGTGGAAAGTGATTCAAAAATATTTTTCTAAGAAACCCCAAAACACAAGCAGCATTTTTATGAGTGAAAATCTAGGAGCATGCATCAACATTTGCAAACACATCTGAGGGTTGCAGGCAACATAAATCCTAGAACTTTAAATTTGTCATGAGGCCAAAGCCTTGTTTCTTTTACCCATATGAGTAGTCTTGCTTGAGTCCATGACTTGAAAAGGTTTTTGTAAATAAAAGGAGCAAGACTTAGCCTGAAGTCTACAGAAAATAATATGAACAATCTTCCTTCCCCCCCCCAAGAGGAGAAGCCAAGCATTCCTTGGCTTGACCTGTCCCCGCACAGCCCGTGGGACAAGATCCACTGTGCCTGCTGCCCTGAGTACTGGGCACCCTCATCCTGACTCCCTGCGTGGCTCCTGGATCCCCTGCATCATGCTGGTGCTGCAGGGTTTTGTGGTCATTCCCAGCCACCCAGCCCTGCATGTCGGCATGCTGCATCCGGGCTCTGCCCCTTCTCTGCCCCTTCCCAGTTGCTTTGCTGGGAAGGCAGCACTGCAGTCCTCTGCCTATTCCTGCTTCAGGGCTTAAGAGAAGATGACCATTGACCAGAGGGGACGGGAGCAGCGGGACAGAGGCTTACCACACTTCGCCTTTCTCTGCACATTCAAAGTATAGATCGGGGACGGTCAAGCCCTTCCAGCATTGGCTTTGATTTTTAAGGCCAGAAAGCACTATTATGATCATCCAGTTTGACCTCATCCACTACTGGAAGGGATTAAGTAACATGCTCAAGAAATTAAACAGCACTTGCACAGATTTTAAAAGCTACCACAGAGAATTTATGCTGATAATTATAGCCCTGCTACAAATTTCTGGAGAAAAAATGTGTTTTGTTTTGGTTTTTTTTTTCATTCTAGAGTACTTTTTTTTTTTTTTTTGCAAGATGTGAATGCTGGGTCTGCTACTCGCCTTCTACTGTAGCAGGTCATTTACTGATCCTTTTTTCTATGCTAATATGATATAATAAATTTAACACCACTAAAGAAACTATAAAGACTTGAAGACTGTTATTACAGATTTTGTATGTGCAGTGAAAGGCAAATTGTTTGCAGCTATTATTGATCGGGAAAGGCTGAGTTAATGTAATTGCAGAACATAAAAGGAGGAAATATAATAAAAAAATAAAATTAATATACCAGTCACAGAATCTGAACTCAGAAAGCCAATAAAAGACATGTAATAAAGCACTCCAGAGAAATGAAACTCTGTCGCAGTGAATATCAAGCTATTTACTGAAAAGTGCAAATATCAACTGAGGCATTCCTCACCACTCAGACATTCAGTTCAGTCCTCTCTACACTCACTGTTTTACAAAATTACTAACTGTACCTTAAACCACGTTTCACTGATTGTGAACTGTCAGCAAGGTCTTTACCTGCCCTGCCGTGGAAGCACTTCTTTGAAGTCTTACTCTGGGATGCAGAGTAAGGAATCGGAGAGAAGCTGGTCCAGAAGGAAAATGCTGGTGTCATCAGCCTACGGACAGAACAGCTAAAAATGGAATGTGTCACAGGGAGCTGGGGTCCAGTTACAGAGTGATACAAGATGTCCCACAATAAAGTGCCCATTTCAACAGTACCCTGTTGTGAGAACAGCAGCATTACTGATGTAAAAAATCGTGAGTCAGACCCACAAAAGTCATGACATTGACTAAAGAACCAGGACGCTGAACAGAAGCAATTAAATATATGTCCTTCATATTTGTTATATGACTTTTTTTTTACTTTCTAGGGTTTGGATTTTCAAGCTTTTCTCTGTCTCCATGAAAATTTGGATTCTATTATATTTTGTGCCACAGCTCAGATTAGTGACATATTCAACCTTAGGCAGTTCTTGCCTTTGAGGAGTACAGTCTGTTAGCAGTACTTGCTTGCAGCATGGGCAGAAGCAGAGGTTTGTGGCAAATGAGCTAAAAGCAAGAAAAAGCTCTTACTCCTCAAGACATGCCGATTAATGAACTTCAGCAACTGATAAATTTGAATCTGTTTTTTAGCTTATAGGTTTTGTTAATTATTACATGAAGGAAAACAACTGTTTTTGCCTGTTTTCCATAACGCCATTTCTCCCTAAATCCTTGGGCAGGCTGGATTTCAGCAACTGTTCTGGAGGATGCTCTGGCCTCCAGAGCAGGCTGGAGGTGTATGCCTTAATAGCAACAAAAAGGAAAACAAAGCCCCTGATAAATGTGCCCTTACATTTTCTTCATGTACAACATGTAATTTTCTTAGCACTTTCAATCCAGAGTGGGAAGTAAGAATATCCTTTTAACGTGTCCATCCAAAAAGAGGTAGAATATAGATCTTTCATGGGCTATATATTTAAAAAAAGAAATGGTACTTTTAAAATGGGATGTCCAATATCTGGTGACTAATGGATGACAAAGAGGTTACAGGGTACTTAATTAAATGTCTCTAGAGACAAAGAAGTGGACTCCTACTCACCAAACTGATTTACAATGGTAAAGATCTCTATTTGTAGGAACAGCTCTGGCTTCAGTCACCTCCTCTTGCTGCTCAGGGCACACAGAGATAGAAAGCTTTGCTTTTTCAAGAGGAGAGAATTTCTCTCTGAGCTAGGACTGACTATTTTTCTGGTTATCATGACAATCCTATCAGACTAATGGGCTGACAGCACTAGAACAGCTCTGCTATCTAAAAAGGGAACAATGTGACCTCAAAGAATCATTATGTCATATTTGGTAGGAGCTTCGTTGTCTTATTGGTACCATTCCCTGTGCTGAAACCATTCAAAAATTAAATGAAATGCTTCTCTGCATTTATCAGTTGGGAGAGGGAAGAATGCACAATTTCACCTGGATTGCCACCGATGGAGGAGAGAAATGAAGCTGGGACAGAACCTGGAGTGTACAAAGGAAATGCTCCGGAGCCACTGGCAAGGTGTCCTTGGAAGCCTGGGTCAGCGAATGTAGCAAGTCTGTGTAGGAAATCAGAAACCCCAGCTGGCCCCAACAGAAAGAATTTCTTGTTTTGTGACACTACTTGCGCTTTGCTTTCTCTTCATAGTTTTCAGTGGCATAACCTACTGTACAGTGCTAATTCTCAGCCTGCGCTTAGGGTACCAACTCCCGTTTGTTCTGCTCTGTCCTGAACTCTCTTTTAAGTGGAGCACTCTACATTTACTGCATCAAGACGCATTGTCCTGTGTCCAGAGTTCAGACTAGAAACACTGTAAGTGAATCTCCTGCTTCCCTAAACCTGATATTATTACTACCGTGATTCTGGAGGGAGGCTGGGAGTATATTGAAGATAAATTTGTAATAATAAAGGTCAGAAATAGAACAGCAACAGGTAAAAGAGACTAGAAATACAGTTGCTGATTTGCAAAGCCATGTTGTTCCGCTGCCTTGTGGTGTGCTAACGACTAAGATTTCAGAGCAATAAATTTGCTGGTGCAACTTTGAAGGTGGACAAAGCAACTGCACTTGGGGAAGGCTAAATAGAGAGGAATTGCAGCTTCAGTGAAAAGTACCTGCAACATGAAACTTGTGATGGGCTTGTGAGGGTGTCAGTGTGAGTGGAGCCCTGGGGTTTCCTACAGGATGCACACTGATACGAATAGCAAGGTCACAATGGATCTCAAGGATCCATCAATCACCAAGTACAGACTGCAGGCGCGGCATAGCTGGAGTGACACAATCACTTCCATAGCGCTGGCTGAGCTGGGCTGCTTGGGCTCTCATGCCTTTAAATGAAAGTGAATTATTACAGAATGAGCTTGGAAATGTTCTAGCGTGACAAAGGTGTATTACAGCTTATCACACTAGGTCTTGCATGTGCTTCTTCCTACAAAACCACAGAAATTTGTGAAGTAGCTGACTTACCACTTCTTTGCCCTAAAGATGGCTAGCAGTTTAACAAGAGGAGATATTTTAAGGCCATCATTTTATAGGATTAAGTTATCAATTCTCTATCTTTCTATGGATAATCCTGTTACAGGATAACATGATTTTAGGACAGTTCATTTCAAAGGCCAATCTTTTCAGCCTTGTCTGACAGAAGTCTCTAAGTCCTTCATAACTCCCCTCATGCAAACAAAATGGGAAAATCTTAACTTTCTGTAACAACTGTTGAGCTGCCTTTCAGCTGATTTCACTAACATGTTGCACGGCATCTATGTAATTTATTGATATGCTCAGTTTGACTGAATTATGCAAATATACTGAAAGGGCTGTTACCCAAAGAAGCTTACAGCATGCCGCATTTGCATAGTGCTGTAACACATATCAGTGCACACCAGCCAGAGGTGGACCTGCTCACACCACAGTATTTATCTGCTGCTCTTCCTGCTGGTTTTACCTTCACAGCATCCTTACAGAGCAATGATGTGTTATCTCTGATGTTTTAAATGTGGGTAAAGTGAGGAACAAACAGACTGAATGAGTTCCACAGAGTCGCTGTGAAAGGCAAGAACTGAACTCACATGAAACAGAGCAGTGGTAAAAAAACTGCTGTCTCCCCAGTTTGTCTTCCATTCATTTTCACCAAAAATTCCCAAGGAAGGTGTTCATTGAAGAGAAGGTTTTACACTTCTAACTCCCTAGCTAGTCCCTAAGCCTTCATTTTTGGCCTGCTGTGGGAAACATTAGCACACTAACAACAAAACGTATTTCATTTTATGCTAAAAAATTAACTAACTAAGGTCTTACAGGTCAATGGGGTTCTCCAAAAGCAGATTATCTTTTCCACTTGCTTTGCATTCTGGAAATAAAAACTTGGTTCTTTAAATCCAGACAAGTCCAGTTCCTCCCTCAGGAAGATGAAATACTTCTACAACTGATTCTAAAATTCAGTGATGTTATTTATATTTACTGCAGCAGCATTTAGGAGCCTGAAGAACGGACCAGATGCCTACTGTGATAGGTGCTGTACAAATGCAGTATAAAGAATAGTCCCTGACTTTAGTAATGCTGGGTAGGGAGCAAAGGTGGCATGCAGCAAGCATGCAAAATTCAAGAATGAGTATATTTTCACATATTAACTGGTAATGAGCTGCAGTAGAAACATTATGTTTTTAAGTTACACTATAGTATCTCAATACTGAGAAGTCCCTGCTCATTGTCACCTTTGTCTTTCAAAACACATTTCTTTGTTGCTTACAAAGCATTTTCCCCACTCTGAAAAAAACCTCAATTATTTTCTTCACTCTCTGTGAACAAATGGTTCACTGTAGATTCTGCATTCCAGCAAGGTCAAAAATCTATGTGTGTGAATGATTTTAACTCAATGATAACATATTCATGTCCTGTCTGGGGAATATCACTGATATTTTCTGGAATAAAGCAGAAAGTGAATTTTCCTACTTCAGTTCATGTTTCAAACTATTCCCTTCTATTTAAATGTTTCTTCAAAGGAGAGACAACTAATTTCCATAAAACACTGTCTCCACCCACCAAATGTTATTTCTCACTCTACATAAGTAATAGGAGATTTCCTACTTTTTGCCCACTTCTACCCCATAGATTTAATATGTAAACTGGGAACATGCAGAATATATTGCTTGGCACAAGTCAGAGAAGTTTCACCTGTGGGAACACAGTATGAATTCAACCTTTGGCTGCTTGTACTAAACCACAAGGAGAATCTACACTTAAGTGATGTAAAGTTCATAGATTAGACACAAACCCACAAAACCAAACCCACAAAGCAGCATTTAGCCTTGCAGAGCTCGCTGACCCTCTGACTCCATCTCGTTTGAGTTGTTACAGAATGAGAGAGGCTTGTCCCAGACACGCAAAGGGAGCACAGTGCTCTCCCCTTGTTATAGCGGGGCTCCTTGTACTTGGGGAGGATGCAAAGACACAAATCCCTTATCAAAAGACTGAATGGGAAAGGAAAACATGATCTGTTTCATGAAGAAGGAAGAGAAAAAGTGATTGATGCTCTGGAAGTGAGTGTGTGGTGCATTAGGAGAGCGTATTCATTCTCACATTTTATAGTTAAACGTCCCTTTGTGTTCCAGAGTTATATTTAAACATTCATTTAACCTTAATGCACAAAGCACCTGATATTCCTTGCTATCCTCTGCAATGAATCCCCAGGATTCATTTCCATAACCTCAGTGTATCACTGATCTCAGCACCACAACAGGTGAACGAAACTTATACCACGGTTTGCCCTTTCAATTTCACACGTTTCTGTGTGAACCTTGAGAGGAGGAAGGAGAGTTATTGCTGGTTCACATGTGATTTTGATTTTCTTCTGGGTTTTTTTTTTGATCCATGGATTTGTTCCTGTGGATCAGTTTAGGTTCCAGGTGATCCAGATCTTAAGCCATTATTTTCTCCTTGTGACAGGTCAATTCTTATCTTACTTCATTTTAAAAAGTGAGGCGAGCTCTATTCCTCTGAATGCAGAAACGCAGCTCCAAAAAACCTCTGCTAGGAGTGGAGCGACAGCCAAAGATCTGATTAACTTCACCTCTTTTGCGGGCTTCTGAAACGAATGCAAATGTCTGTGAAATCTTTTCCAGCAGGGTAATGGAGGGAGGAAAAGTGTTGGCTGTAAGTTTGAGAATTATTATTCCTATAAACCCATTCACACACCTATCACTTGGGACAAGTGAAGGGCCAAAGACATGCCAAGCAATTACACAGCTACATAGGTCCGTGCACAAGATATTCTGCATCACATAGGCTGTAATTTGCGCTCACCACATTGGCACTAGCTCCACCTGTGTCAGATGGCAGCAGAGAAAACAACTTTTCTGGGAGACTAAACCCATCTCAACTGTGGCCAAGCCATGTCCTTCTTTTGGAAAGTCTGATCGGGAACAGCAGCACCTTTCAATCTGAAGTGGAAAAAAGGTTTGCAAAAGTCAGACTCCTTAGTCGCCGATTTTCACCTTGTTCTCAGCACTCCCAAGGAAGATGCTCAGAGCCTGTCAGTGACACCAGTGTAACTGGCCACAGCTTCCAGGGGATTTATGAGATAATGTTCAGTCCTAGTTCCGACCTTAGCCAGCTCTTTGTGTCCTGATGAGAAATTATTTCTAAACACATTTATATTTTCCCTTGCTACTCGTTGAGTTGAGAGAAACCAGATGAATCCGGTTCCTAGTTCGGGTACAAAGACAGAATAACCTTTCTCAAACCAGTGAAGTTCATGACACAAAAGATCTCAGCAATGTGGGAAGAGAAGTTAAGATCATCATCTTTTACAACTTATTTGCAGATGCTTAAGGCTCTACAAAGGGGTTGATGTGGTTGTGCAGGCTAGTGTTCAACATTGAACAAATCAATTAACCCCTTTTTCTCTATTGGTAAACTGAAGACTGCTGTTCCCTGCCAAGCAGAAGTGGCTCCCTTCATTATTTTTTCCAATATATTTTGAAGTCTTCCTTCATTCAGTCTTGTAGACACCCAAAGCCCATTGTTGCTGTAAGACAGACCACAGAAAACGACACAGCAGCAAGACAGATGGACCTGTTCTGAAGGGTTTCTGAAGACTAAAAAATGCAACACTGACAACTAGATAGGTAAGGATTTGTTTGAACACCTTGATTTTGACGAAGGATTTTTTTTAACAATAAGAAGATAAATACACTCAGCTACCTTGGTGTGAAATGTGTGTTGACCTGACTCACCAGAAGCCAAGAGGCCAAGTCAGAAGTGTGAAAGTTGTCTCTGTCTCCTTGAGAAGCATGTCTCTCCAGCTGCAGGGACTGCGTGCCCCTCACAGTATTAAAAGATCCAAGGGATTTTAAAGAGTATCTCTATGGTCCTAACGACTTACCTATTATTCTCTTAATTGTTCACAGGCAGGACATAAAAGCCCCCTCACTTTCACTGTAATATGTCTGAAGACTGTAACTCTTGTACAAAGATTTCAACCTTGGACTCTTAAAGCTGTGCCCTTGAAAAGAGAGTCTCTTGTTGGATGAGGCTGCAAAGACTTAGAGTAGCACGAACAAGGCTATTCTAAAAATTAGATATTGTAACCATGTCGTCCCACAGGACTAGTCTGGCATGGCACTGTAGCTGTTTTCTGCTATTTGCTTGCCCCAAGAGGACAGATAGTTCAGAATCGCGTCTCCCTCTCCCAGTAATATTGTGTTTTGTGCTGCTGCTTCTGCTTTGCAGTGTATCTGCCAAATACTGCAGGTGCTGAAAAACAAAGGTGAAAGCACCCATATGGTGCTTTCGAATCACAAAACCAACTCTCAGAATCAAAAGCCCAAAAGGACCTTTGTGGTTTTTTTTTTTTTCCATCATAGGAAAACCTACGGAATCTATGGAGTTACATCCAAGTACGAAGGCCTATGAAAGGATTTATTGTGAATGTCTTTTACAAGATTCCTTCCTTGTTGGAGATAGGTCCTTTGGGATTGCCCTTCATGATATTGCTAATCCCATCTATTCAAAATTTATGATGCACATTCCCTAGAATACCAAGATGACTTTAAAAACACAGTGTAGATTGGGGTTTTGCTAGTTTCATTGTTATTTTCTTTTTCAGATTTCAGAATGCAGGCATTTACTGTACTCACAGGTTTCCTTTGGCAAACACAAGAGCTAGAAACTCACTTTAATTTATATGCGATACTGTGTTCAGTGCAAATGTTTACTAATATTCTTGTACAGATCTGGAGTCCAGGGCTTTTCCTGGAATCCGTCATACCAAGACTCAGGATCAGATGGTAAAAGAAATTTTACGTAAGGTGTGTGTGCACGCCAGTGTGTGTGTTCACATGTGTGGTTTTTTTTCTGCCTGCTCCTTCAGTCACTGGTTTAGGAATTAAAATTAGTTTGAAAATATTTTTCCTTTCCACGTGCACAAAAACTAACTGCAAATATAGTTTTTTTCTTGTGTTTTAAAATCTTTCTACTCACCTTTCTTTGTGTTTGTGAACTCCAAGTACTTGGAGACTAACAGGAGCTACTCTGCAGTTCCCTGCTGCATACAGGTAGGAAGGTGACAAGCATGTAGCCTCGCTGCCCAGAAGTTCCTGCCCTGGGGATAAATAGCTTCATTTCATATATGCCAATTCCCTAGCCTTTGACATCCTTGTTGTTTCTGGTGATAATATACCTAGGGCTTCCAAACATGTACCTGACTGAGGCAAAAATGATAGGTCAGTGAGAGACAAGCTTTCTGTTCTAGGCAATACTTTAACTCCAATGAAAAACACACACTGGAATATTTTGTTTTAAAATGTCATATTATGTTTTTCCCTATCCTTTTCCTGGATTAATTTAATCTCATTTGGTGTAATTCAGAAAAATTCCAAACAACGTACAAGTTACATGATGCTTTCTTTACATCAGATTAGTGAAAAATAATTTGTTTATGAGGTTACCATCAAAAGACTACAAATGTATTTAAAAACTAGCATTTTTTTCTCCTTTCTGTTTGCCTTCTTAAAAGAAAAACACTTTCTCTGTGGAATATAGTCTCATTTTTGCTTGAAAGCACAGATTTACATCTCATCTCTGAGTCTCCACGGTGCCTCCTGAGCACAGCAAGGACTAGTTCACAGGACAGTTCCAAAACAGCATCTTAGAAATATAGACCCAACCCCCACCCTTCTGATAAATAATCCATTCAGTCCCTGGGAATACCAGGAAAGACAGAAAAACGATAGCACTAATAATAAAAACAAGAGCTGCCGTTATTAATAGAGGAGCTATACAAGGCGCACATTAAACGAAGCTCATTTAAACATGCTCTGGTTTAATCTGATTTAGTTTAGCCACCTAAAAAAAAATCCCAGAACTTGTGGAGGGGCTTTTGCTGCTGCCCCCCGCTGTGAGCCCACCTGTTTCTGCCAGCCTCCCTGCCCTGCCAGTCGTAAAATCCCTGGGTCGGCTCCATGGGCTGGGGCAGGTCGCCGGGACAGGCTTCCAGACTGCCTCGCCACCATGTTTGGGGGGAAAAGTTTTTTTGAGTGAAAAACTAGCTTCGCCCAAGATTTACTGTGCAAAGAAAACAGAAACAAATACTGCTAAGCATCTAACTTCATTTCAAACAGTGGGCTTCCAGGCAGGGAACAGACCTGTCATTTCAGGTGGTTTTTCATACTGTGCACAAAATCTATTAAAACCGCGACATTCTTTTAAGACAAACCCTCCCCCCCCCAAATATAAAAAATT
>VZTL01009028.1:0-23257 GCA_013400535.1 Scopus umbretta
TTTTTTTTTTTTTAATAGCAAAAAATATTTTCAAAAATTTTAATCTGAACTTTTCCATCAGGGCAATCAATAACCAATGGAGACAACCCCACCTCTGTGAGATCCTCAGAGAGGGAGCACAGGAATGGATGCTTTCTTGTTTTAAGCAAATCCTTCCATGCCACATGCATGGGCTGAAGCCCATGCCAGATCTCAGCAGAGCCCTGCCATCTGATTAATGCCTGCCTGATGCACGAAGCTGGGCTTATTTAACTAACCATGTGATTTAAACGTGCGTCACTGAAAGTGGGGCATGCGTAGACATCCATACAAACCTTTCTGTGGGTGTAGTTGGTGCCTCTAACTTTCTAGAGCAAATCCCACTAAAAACTAGATTAAATACAGTATTTGAGCATCTCCATCTGAACTCTTGTAGTGAAACTACTTTTGAGGGAGACTGAGATCAGCCCAGCTGATCAGGTCTGTGCACGGACGGACCCTACTGCACATACGGTCCCCACACTGTAGCCCACGCCATCACAGCCTGTATTCAGATTTCTCTCTTGGCTTCCACCCTCAAATGTTAGCTGTGGAGCAGGGATTGCTGTTTGGTAAAGAAAACAGCGCTTGCTCCGTGCTCCTTGCTTCCTCCTCAGCAAACCCTAAAGCAACACTGAGATTGCTCTGTGGTAAGAGTTGGGGTCTCATGTTTCAGGTAGATCATTGTCTCCGCTTTTGTGAGCACTGCTACGTAATCTGGCTTAAAAATGCAAAGGTCCTTGCCAGTCAAAAACTTCTTTCAACAACCGTTCCCATTTTCTACAGGAAATCTGACACTGTCTGTCTTTGTCTAAGACCCCAGCCTTTTTTGTGTTTCAGCCCTCTTTCTCCATGAAAGCCTGCCCTGTAGATCTAGATCCATTTCTTTTCATGGAGGTCAATGCATTTTCCAGTGCCTTGATGGCTTTCAGTTCTTGGAATTTGACTGTTTCCTTTGTCCTTGCATCTGAAGCATTTTAGATGCAGATCGTCTCTTTAAAGAGAACTGGAGCATCAGCCAGATGGATTACAGTGAAACTGGCAGATTCCAAAGGCTTTATGAAAAATACACGCCTGTTTGGCAGGCAAATTGTCCCTTGAAAAGGGAGTTCCATCAAAGTGGAACTTGTCTGGATCTGAGAGTTTCAGATCATTTGTGGAAAACATACGTGCTTCATTTTGCCCACCAAATGTATACCTCCGATGAAAAGAAATTATTTCTCTTTACCATTCTTCTAATGTCCCATAAATTAGGAAAGAGCACCAAATAAAACAAGAGTCCATTATCACTTGTTATTCCATAACCTTTCCATTCAGACACAGTCTTCGAAAAACTAATTAAGGAACTAGCGGTGGCTAATGCATGCACTCAAAATAATGCACATTCATACTCTATTTTCAGCAAGAGCAGCCGAGGTTCATTAACATTATACACTAGCAAATGAATTCAGTCTGGGATAATGCCATCCGATTAAACTTTCCACAGCCCACTTAACTGGAGCTTTGGTGTGTGTTTGACAGACACTTTAAACTCCCTAGAGATCCTCTGCTTTCCCATTTTCATTCCATCCCTTTCTAAAGGCCAGATTCTGTCTACTCTCAAGTTGATTAGTGACTTGCTCTTTCCATAGAGTTCCTGAGGTTTAAGTGAGATGAATTGCAGAGCTGAATGTTGTCCCGTGTGGGGAAAGGTAACAGAATGGGATCCAAAATGATGATGTTAACAAAAGGGTAGTTTTTCAGTTACCGCTTCACAACTACAGCTCAGGAAATGGGTTTCAGGTAAGACCCTGGGCTGGGGTTCAAGAAATGGGTTAGCATGAAGCCTAATTCTTAAACTTGAGTGAGATTGTAGACCGTGTTTCCCTACCTCAGTTATCTGCTCACAAAATTAAGATGATGGCTGTTTCCACCTACCATCTCCCTCTAGCTTGCAACGTGTTTTCAGCAGGTCCTGCCTCTCAGCAGAAGTTTGTGCAGTGACTATTACTATGGAACTCATCTGGGGAACGTAGGAAAGATGCAAATTGACAGTTGCACAAATATCTGCTGTCAGAAGCAGAAGAATGGACAACTGAGTCCTGGAGCCTGAGAGAGATGGGGTTGGCAGGATGGGACCATCCTCATCTCACAGGGATGACAAGTTTTAAAAACCCAATCAAACAGCCAGCCAAGAATCCTGCAGATGAAGCTGTTGCAACCACCAGCAGGTGTTTAGAAGTGGAACCAGCTTAAGTGGCTACCAGACACCCACATTCAGCAGGATGGGTATCCCTCTGCATATTGTGTGGGTTTTATTGAAATGAGATTCCAGCAAGGGCTTTGTTTCTTACAGGTGGCAGCTCTATGCAAATTAAAAAGTGAATGTCAATAAATACACACTTAGGGATTGCTTTTATCGTGCATTTTGATTTTTATCTTAGTGTTTTGCTGCATTTCCTCAGAAAAGTGAAGAAACAGCTACTGTGTTAATAATTAATGGGTTGGCTAATTGAATTGCTGCCCTTTTCACTTGTGTGTTTAGCCAGTGTTCACAGCTTTTTAGAGTTCTTTCCATTAGGGTGAGAAGTGGTTGATGTCTGACTTGTATCTTCTTTGACGTTAATTTATGAAGAATATACACCAATTTCCAGTGAACGTTGTAGAAACACAGCAGGCAGCTCCCTTGATGAGCAAGTCCTTGTCTGGACCTCCTGTGTGTGCTCTCTCCGGTGAGGTCTGCCTTTCTGCCTACTATTGAGGAATCACAGAAACCCGAGGAGCCTGAGAGCGCCCGGCTTCATACAGTAACCCTGTACAAGATGAGAACAAGGTGTGAAGTGGCAGTAGCAAGAGGTTTTTGGAGATACAGTTTGTTAAACTGTGCTTTATAACAAGCGCAAGGTGCTACTTCTGGCAAAACGTTCTCGTGTTTAAAAGCAGAGAAACTCCTTAAGCCCCTCAGAGTCTCTGAATTGCCATGTACCCTAGGTAACTGGTTTGTTACCTGTGGCCGTCTGAGCTATCTGAAAGGTCTTGATTGCACCATTCATGAAGCCCCGTGGTACAGAAGCACAGAGTCCATCCGTAGCCTTTATGGTCATGCAGAAAATAATTAGAAATCATCAACTCCAAATATAGCATAAAAAGGTGCCTTGAGTGAAGGAAAGGGCATTTGGAGAGGCTGGATCAGTTGGGAAAATGCTTTCTATTGCTCTCTTTCTTTCTTTCACTATGCATACTGTACAGTATTTCCTCATAATCCAAACAACTTTAACGCAGTTCTCTGTTTCCTGCTTAGATTGTTTGGATGGATGTGCTCCAACACACGCACAAACACCTGCATATGTGCACGTGTGTGTTTGTGTGTAAATTTACATACCTATGTATGTGCATAAACAAAATTGAATAACATTCTTTGATTTTTCAGTACCCACAACTGGACAGGACTGGAACCACACTTTCACTTTGGAGGTGTGTGATAGGGTCACCTGGGTTTTGTGGTGTCCTCTTTTACCCATCAGTTAGCATGTACGTCCTGGCATGAAGATAATGTGCCCAGCATGTAAGTGGCAGTGAACTAATTTGGCCTGTGACAACTCAGATGGCAAAAATCCTTGACTTATCTGCCAAGAAAACTGAAAATGTGCTTCAGCTGAGATCTGTCAACATGAGAGGAGCAGAGGGGTGCCCAGTCAGCCAGAAGATGAATTTGTGCTTGTTCTGTCAACTGCTGGAGATTGAGATGTCAATATAAAGCCTAATAAACTTCTAGTTTCTAAAGAATTAGCTGCTCTGAGATCATGTTTAATAACAATCTGGTCTCCCTGAGGTCATGCAGCCATCTGCAGCATTGTCTCCAGGCTGGTAGCGTTGCCAATACACTGGCTTATCAGGTCTGTTTAGGTGCTTGATCCACCCAAATTAAATTTTGGCCCCTGGCGGCTTCACTTCTCAAGCCTTCTATGCGCAACACAAAGGAGATAATTAAAAGCTAGGGACTAGAGACTGAGAGATGAATATATTTCATTAAATTGCTTCAGAGAATCTGAAGCAGAGACTGGGTACTGAATGCACACAAGCACATATCCTCATAAGAAGGGTATGACACCCCAGATTTGATGGAGGTTAGCTCTTACCAAAGACCTTATAAAATCTCTGTGAGTGATCAGGCTCTTGAAAGACTAGAAGTTAAACCTGTGAGACCTGAGAAAGGGCATTAATACACCTTCTTTGGTGGAGACAACTCTTTCCCATCTCAGCGCAGCTTGCCAGGCAGTTGGAAGGAAAGTGCAGGGAGCGCAGGTGTGTGTCTGGGTACCGAAATGCCTTCTTACACTGCCTTCCCCAAAGTGCATTTTAGTGGGATATACAAAGTGCAAAGAAAATACTGAATGCAGAGATTTCTTTCCTTTGTTTTTGTTTTGGCTGGATTAATTAAAGATGTCATTGATCCTGACAGGACTGCCTTGAGGTGATATGGCTGATGCTATGCTTGCTACAAATAGCTGGTGATGAGGGTAGACACAGTGATTTTTTTTTTTTTTTGTGCTGTATTATTCCATTCGAGTCCACTTGAGTTCCTTTTGAACAACATTTCTCTCTAGAATTATTATGTTCTCCTTCTGTTTATTGATAATATATGGTAACTTATTCCATGACACTGGAAATGAAATTGGTTGTTGGTAACTGCCAGGTTTTAATTTGAATATTCTTTAGATGTAAAGCAATAATTTAGATAGAGTTAAAGACAAGACAGGAGACATTTCCCACCCTGCTACACTGATATCTGAGCACTGTTGAAATAGAATAGTGCTCATCTTGCAGCTATCACAAAACAGTTCTCTAAATATTTCTCATCAAAGCTGAGATTCAGTTGTCAAATGCTGGCAGGTTGGAGCTTGCAAAGATGGGGAAGAGTGGAATAAATGCATTTGTGGGCAGAGAGCAGGTGACGGGGTCAGAAGCACATGACAGATCCATTTCTCCCACAGCCCTGCAATTTGTCGTGTGACCATCACTTCCATTTGTAGGGTATGGAATGACTTGGTGACCCGTAGGTGAATGATGGGCCAAAGCACGAAGCATCTGTCTTTTTTCTAATAAGGCTGTAGTCATGGCATTACACGGGTGCCTGAGAGGCATGGATGCATTTATCACTGTAGTAGCCTTTGGAGGTTGGGCAAAAATATTAATATTTTTCTTACTTTCTTTATTTTGGAGACAGCAGGAGAATAAATGAGATGTTGAAGGTCACAGGGAGCATTTCTTGCAGAGCCAGAAACTAAAGCATATTCTTCTAAGTCGCAGTCTAATATCTTGACTGCAAGACTCACTTGTCAGGTGGCATCCTAAAAACCTGTTCCATTTTCTCTGTTCCTCCATGGCCTTCTGAATATATACATGTTGAAAATATATCTGCAGACGATTTAGTTTAACAAGTTTTTCACTGCTTCTCCAAGAGTGAGATCACTTTAAAATCAACCGTGTCCTGTTTTCGGTATTATAAATTTCTATCTCTGACAGAAAAATATCAATTGTACATTAGCTTTTACTCCATGTCCATTTATGCTTGACATCTCTCTAAATCAGTGATGGCTAAATTACAGGTGACTCATAGACAGTGATCCAGTGATAAATCAAGTTTTATTCCTTTGATGAAAAGCCTGGAAGACAGAAATAAGGTGGCTGAAACTTTAAACCTTTCCCAAGAAACACCTTGTTCTTCCCATAAGCCCAATAAATGCTTGTCTGTTATCAGGGCCAGAGCTTCTAAATGAGGCTATTTCCAAAGAGCATCTCCATGAATAGTTATTTACTTGGTGGCATATAGTTTCAGAAAAAAAAGTAGGATCCTTCCTCATTTCAAAAGAAGAAAAGTTGTCCAGCTAGCCTCAACTTCTGTGGCAATAGTTCTTCCCCCCCGCCTTCTGAAATCCCTTAATTGTTCCTTTCTTGCCATGTTCAGGCTGTGCATGCCACTCCCTGAGCCTCAGTAGACCTCTAACAAGAACTAGGAAATGTAATTATTCCCACTCTCTCTATTTTCATTACGTCTGTATTAATAGTCTTCCTTTTTCCAACAACCTTTGCTGACAGCAAACCATTATCATATGATGCACATACACCGAGTACAAATTCAAGTTAATACACCATGATACACTGTCCTGCTGCTGAGCTTAATCTAATACAGTGTGATGTAGGAGGCACCATGACACAACTCAGTATTTTATACCAGGATGCATTATCTTGTAAAATTTTGCAGAGGGCTTATTTAAAAGCTCTCATTATCCACCACAATCTCCCAAGCCGATGTATAGAGGCTGTCTGTTGCCTGCAGGCCTGATATAAGCACCTGCTGGTGTCAGCTGGGTGGCTGCTTGCTTCTGTGCCACCCTGTCCTCTCTTGACCATCTACGAGAAGAGCAGCAAGGGTAGAAGGGCTGTCAGAGGGGAATCCTCAAAATGCCACCAATCCAGCCCCCTGCCAGTGAGCTCAATAAGCTTTACTCTTTACAGCTTTTATATCAAAATGGTCTGGCTGGGTCAGAGGGAAGAGAGGGCACGGAGGATGCCAGCAGAGGATAGGGAGGAAGGGAGATCCTGTGGCCATATGAAACCACCCAAAAAAGATGAAATTAGAGGTGTGAACACAGTGCCTTCATGGATCCTGCCAAGAAGTTTAATTAAAGTCACTTGCTGTAGCAGAGTGACCCACTTTCACTACCAGCTATCACATCAGATGTGATGTTTTAGGAGATGGAATACAACAGTAGAACAGCATTTCTATCTTTCTGGTTTTGGGTTGTTTTTTTTTTTTTTCTCTCTCTCTTCTTTCCTAAGCAGAGGAAACTACAGACTTGCATTGCAGGCAAGGAGAGGAAGATGAACTTTTTATGTTGCAGTAGTGGTAAAACCCACTGACACATCACATGGCTTTTCCAGATCCCAAGCTCTGTCAATAGCTCTTTCAATCCCATATTCTCTCTTTCTCTACGGCTAAAATTTAGGTGGAGAAACAACTCTATCTTGAAAATTTGAGTGCTTTGGCCTTCCCTCTGTCTTCCATCCCCACATGTCCCACTGAATTTAGCACTGCAGAGTCTGGGTTGCTCATCAACGCACAGTCCCCACAGCATATCTCTGGGACAGACTCTGCATTACCCCGTCTTCCCAGGGTGCTCACAGTAGAAGTTTCTTAGATTTTGGCAACTTTCTGCTCCCTATCTTGCAGGTCACTGCAAGTCATTACTGCTGTGGCACCATTACATCCCTCTGTGATGGGGGAATTTCCCCCATCTGCCTTGGATCTGCTGACAAAGAAGCTAATGCAAAATGATGCACTATGTCTGGGAAATCGTTCCAAGCATTCTCCTAGAGTCATACAAACTGTCCTCTTTCATCCTGTCCTTTCTCCTAAGAATAAGGCCATACCTTAAGCCGTAAGAAATAGCCAGGTGGCAATAATCTGGCTGGTTATTTTTTGATTGTAATAAAGGATCTCTTGACAATGCAGTTACAGCTCTTTAATTCATTGGACCTCAGCGTAACTCCATTTGATACACTGTACGCTTGTCTGAGACCCAGATCTATGATCTGCAAATCAGCAGCAAACTCCACTTGTCTTTCCACAGAGAGACAAATTTATGACAGCTGCTGCCATCTTTTCATTTTTGTAGCAGGCTGTTAATTTAGACTTTTCATTCAATTCAAATCCAGAGAAAATGCCAGTCCACAGCAGCACTGACAATCATTCCTTTTCTAGAAACAATAGCACTGACTAAACAATAGAATCTTTGTTGTGAAGACTCAATGAAAGTTATGCTGATACTTGAGAAAAAAAGACTTCTCTTCAGACCATGGAAGGAGAAAACTCACCCACCTGTCATAGCAATGAGCCCAAAATGAAACTTTTGATCTGATGCTCCTGGGCCTCTACATCTTGGAGACAAGGAAAGCCAGATGTAGGCAAGGGACCGTCCAAGTTAACTTCAAACCCAGAGGCACTCTGGCTTTGCTGTTGTATCTAGGTGCTATAGTAAACTAAATAGCACTTGTGAGGAATAGCCTTTACCAGCAGGTAGATGTCCATAGCACCAACATTTTTCCAGCTTTTCTTATTAACTGGCTACACCAGGATAGAGACATCATATTTCCATGGCTTGTAATGCATTTCATGGCTCCACTTCCCAAAGGCACCAGTAGTGCTTCCACCTCTGAGGCAGACACTAGTTTTACACCAAACAGAGCCAATACAAAACCCAGAAAACAGTAGTAGAAAAAACACTCTCTCCAGGAGTGGGGAAGGAGAAACAGTGACAGCAGACCTGCTCATTAGCCAAAAGATTCAAGAAAGAAAGATGTTGAGAAAAGGTACAACAACTCAGAGAGATTTAATTTCTTCCAAAGAATACTTTGGCTTGACCTCTTTTCCCATTCATATCACTTTATACATCTCTGCCCCTGCTGTATATCATACATCCTGTCACTGTTGAAAAGAGGCTGAAGAAACAGAAGAATGACCAAAAAAAGCACAAAAACAACCCAATTCACCATTTCCCCCAGTCCTCCTTCCAAAAGAGAGCAATAAGAAGGAGCCTCATTCAAGGAAAGCACTCCTTCCAGCTGCCTCCACACAACTGCTTGAGATTAAATGGTTTCATCCTTGTAGTGGGTCGATTGCTAATTGCTTCCCTGCCCTCCACCCTCCCCCAGGACTGCCCAATGCATCCAATTCATGTCAGAAGCAGCAAGTGAATGGCAGAAAGCTCAAGGGTTCAGCAGCTCCCGCTGTGGATGTCACTACAAATCTGGGAGAGGCAAGAACACAGGGAGACAAGCCTGATAGATGATAGAAATTGCAAAGGGCAGCCCATTGCCCTAACACAATCTGGTCATTGTGGGCCAACCTCCATCTTTATAATTACATCTAGGGATCTTCCTGAGATGAAGGAAGAGCCTTTCACTGCGC
The DNA here is from genome assembly GCA_013400535.1 of Scopus umbretta. NCBI lineage: Eukaryota > Metazoa > Chordata > Aves > Pelecaniformes > Scopidae > Scopus > Scopus umbretta. Next base: position 8,969 of record VZTL01009028.1, read on the forward strand.
TTAGCAATCAATTAACTCCTTTTGCTTTGCGCCTGTGTTGTTTAATCAATATAATTAACGCTGAAGTAGTTGCGGGTGCCTTTGCTGTAATAATAGTTGGCAATCACATACCAAACATTAGTATATACAATTTGCAGTAAGTCCTTATGCATATTAACATGAACATGACATTTTGCTCTCATATTTGAAGCCTGGTCTATAGGACAGATGCAACGCGAGAATTGCTTTCAAAGGCTCTTGAAATAGGCGTTGGTAAGTCTGAGGGCTCTGCTCACATGGCTCCGCATGAGAGATTAATAACACTATGAGAGGTTTTATCACAGTCAGATTATCAACAAGATATGACAGAAACTATTTGGGTCATTGAGAATGAAGAGGCTGTGAAAGCCAAAGTTATATGTGAAATGGAGTAAATATTAGGGAATGCCTTTTCTAATGAGGATCCAGAGAATTTAACACATGGAATTTCTTGCACAATATTCTTGGCCAAAGCCAGATCCTCCAGATATCGAGTGCCAGGGGTTTTATGCATACATTTGTTTCTATGCATGATCATCTGAGCATGAAAATTGATAAATGCAGGTTAGCAATACACAAACTACGATGAGAGCCTCTTGGCAGTAGAGGGCTTGGTCCCTCCTGTACCAAAGCTGTGGTATTTTGTTCCTAATAATACAGCAACAGCTGAGGTACTGTTTGAATGTCTGTTGTGTAGAACAACTGAAATAACCCACCCCTGAAGTTGGCAGAGGGTGATGGAAGAGCAGTGTCAGGAGGTCTTGTCAAGATCCTTTCAACACGCAGGAGTCTCTGATTAATAAGTCGGCCAAGACCACATATATTGCAGCACAGTTGACAACCTTCTCTTGCATGGCCAAGATGAACATGTCATCTGTGCCATTCAGGTCATACAAATGCTTCGTCAGTTTTCCGAGGGTTGAGCAGAAACCAGATTTCAACTGAACAAACAACCTCTGACAGGGCTCTTCTGTAAATAAAAGGGCTAATTTCATGCTGGGGTGATCTGTTCCCACCTACCTGAGCTTGCTTTGGAACAGGTTCTATCTTTTCTTCACCAGATAATTACTCTAACATACTACAAGTTATGTCGTTTAATGTTATTTCCTGCTTCTCTTTCCTTTTAAAAAAAAAAGGACTTATTTAATCCTTTTCTTTTAAACATATGGCTTTTAATATCTATAAATCAATACACTCAATAGAAAATATGCTTCCTGAAGGAGTTTTAAAAAGTAGAAAGACCCATCATGAAACATGCACAGAGCATCTATAATAGAATTATGTCATGTGAGTCTATTTGAAAACAATCTGTCATCTTGGGACACAGCTGTAGCCAAGAAGGAATATTACATGAGAGCTTTCTCTTTGCACAATATATTGCTGCTAGCCTGACTGGAAGCCCACAAACTAAGAAACCTTTTAGTTTATTTAAGTGCCAGATGCCCGATTTAAGGCAAATTGGGCCTGATCGCAAAGCCTATCAGAGATGATAGGTAGTCATCCTTTGAATTCAGTTGGCTCTGACCCAAAATTACAAGCTGGACTCTTACAGTAATGTTCGTACCCCATTCGGTGTCACTGACCGAGAGTATTTATGTGTTACAAATGCTCTCCTTACATTCTGGATTCGAGGTGTAGGCTGTGCTTACTAACACTTACCAGAACTCATAAATAACGACTCCTCATGCGTTTGACCTCAGTTTGCAGTACGAGCTTGTGGCAGTAGCGCTATTTTGAGGCTTCCACTTCTGAATTAATATGCTTGAAATGGTGCAGGAAAAGGACCTCATTATGAAATTTTGCATTACAAAATCAGGTGTCAGTATCATTTGGTTCCAGCCTGTGATGGGAACTTCAGAAAACGGGTTGTTAGAGCAGAGAGAGAAAAAAAGAAACAAAACAATTGGATAGTTTATAGGCAGCTTGACTAAGGAAATACATAATGAAGCGAATGGTAAATAAGCAAAGAAAAAGAAGATCTGTAGGTAAAACTGGGTAAACAAAATAGGTGATCATTTCCCGAGGCTGACTTTTCAGTCACAGAGGCTTTCCTCATGTTTTTAAATCCTCACTGTACTACTCCCTGATATTAGGCCATGTGCTTCTTCCAGCCACATCAGCTTGTTTAATGCAGCTATAATGTGGCAGTTTTTTAACTGGTAGACATTTTTGTCCAGCTTCATTTAAGCAGCCCTCTGGCATCCCAGGAGTGACTGATGCTGCCCTGAAAAATGGTGCTTCAGTACTTCAGGGACAGCTGAAATAGCAGGGGAAGACTAATGTGTGTTTTTATGTGTGTATCTGGAGTCTGATGAGGAGAATGAACAGAGCTGATAAAGGATGCTCACAATTAAATCCAGGCCACATAATAAAATCAGGTGAAGAATAGACCTTTGCCCTGAAGCTTTAATTCTTACTGGCAAAGAAAAGAGAGCATTAATGGAATTTCCTGTACTGCTACCTTGACTCACTTCTCTTCTTCACTAACAAATACACTTGTGTATTTGTGCACATCAAAGGTAAGATTCTGGCAAAAGTAATTCGAAATACCTGTTCCCCTTCTGCATAAATTCTAACTTTGGAAGCCTGACTTTACATCTGAGCTCACTGAGGATCGCTTCAGCTGGTTGTTATGGCAGTATCCATGTCTCAAAGAAATTCTAGCAGAACCGAGAGAAGGGAGAGATAGGCAAGGTCCCATCAAAGTTAATTTTTCAGAGTGAGAGCTGGGAGGGGGACAGATTTCTGTTTTACTGTGAATGCAAAACAAAGCTGCACAGGTTTTCTTGCCATCAGTTCACTAGTCGGTATATTACTGTCTGTCTTCAATGTCACTCATCCAACGGTGATGGTTGCAGGTTGGGCTGCTTCTAGGGATATAATAGCAGACACTGGGATATGCTTGCTAGCCAGTACTTGACCATGATGTTTGAAGTTAATGTATTATTGTTCTTGACTGCATAGCATGCATCATCTCATCAGCCACCTTCCCGGAGCTTGCTCATCCAAACCCCTCGATTAGCAAATGCTCACTGAATTATTCCACTTCTGGTCCTTCTGCTGCCAATAGTTTCTGCATCAGTTTGTGGATATGATATATCCCTGTTAATGCTATCGCTTCTTCTGTTTGTGCTTCTGCTTATGTCAAGGTATCTTTCTGTCTGGTGAAAGACACCACAGTACAGCTGAAAAACAAGCAGTGAGAATAGCAATCACTTCAGCACAGGAATATGAACTTCTGCTTATCCAAATAAGGATACAGTGCCCAAACTGTTGGATTAACACTGCTCCACTGCATATGGGATTTAGCTGAAAGTTGATCAGAAGTATTCTCTATCCAAAGGTGTAGATGCTGATGTAATTCTTTTATTTTGGTAGAAGGCTGTTGACATTGGCTCCTCCTGATTTTAAAATGCTGCCAGGGAGGTAGGATTCGCATAGATCTAAGTTAGATTCCTGCCCTGCTTCATGTTGTGCAGTCAGGGGTAATTTTAGCTGTTTGGGGTCTACAGGGGGAGGCAGAAAGCGTCTGTGTCTGGTGACGGCCACTAGAAGCACAGGGTTTTGGTTTTTTTTTTCCACTACAAATTGTCTCAGTTCCACTTTCCTAAGCTACAGAATTAACTGGAGTGCTAAATGAAAAAAAGGAATTGAAACGGAGTCATGTAGAATAATTGAACAGGAAGAAAGGAAATATGCATGCAGCAGACCTGAAAAAGAGAGAGCGAGCTCATTAAATGTAGTACAATTAATTTCACACAATGTCCTTCGCATGCAGCATCATAAAATGTTTTGCTGAATGAGTGCACCTAGAATCAGCTGCGCTTTCAGGAACTTTTTACATCTCTTTTGCTCTGGCTTATTCTTGTCAAGCTGATGCAGAGAGCTGTCATGAGGAGAAAATATCACAGCTCACCAGGCCTTTCTGAGATCAAGGTGAAATTCCACCCTCTCAAGCAAAGAATGTAAAGTGGGCATCGCAAAGAGGCAGAAGCGCTGGTGTGGGCAACAGTCGGAAAGCCAACCTACTGCATGCATTTGCAAGAATCCAGGCGTATTTTTTGAAGTATGGATGTAACCCTCACTATGATCTCACAAAATGCATGCCTGTATGCCTGTACAACATAGGGCATTTTCCAGTGTGCGCACGTATGGAGGTGTCTGATGGTCTTTTTGGCTTGGTGCCATAGGTTGTAGGAGTGATTTCTGTGTTCCCTTTTCCAAATGTAGTTCTCCCGTTGTCACATTTTGGCTGTGCTAAGCCAAGGAGTAGATCTGAGGGCTGGCTGTAGGCCCCTTAATCATTTCTTGCTTTCAGATGACAGCAGCACACTCCCGGTACTGGTCTCCAAGACTGCTATTTAGAATGTGCAGCAAATTGAAGGATAATGAAAATAGCATAAATTTCATTATTGTTGGAGGAAAAATATTACAAGTGGAGCAAACTGTGAGTCACTGGAGAATGATGGGACTGAAAGGAAGAAATGAAGTATGTGAGCATTCTTTTGGGATACTGGTATCTCTGTGCCAGTGGTTTTGTGCAAAAAGCAGAACTCAGGAGTGATATTGCTTCCTGCTCTGGCTCTAATCTCCACCAAACTGCCTAATTTTCTTTAACAAGATGTGCAGACATTCTTTTTTGTGCTTGTAGCATCAGTTGCAGACACTGCTGGGAGCCACTGTGCAGCCCAGTGCGTGACCAACACATGCAGCTGGACACACAACTCAAGCACATGTGGAGCCGGTTCCTCTGCTCTCAAGCCTTCCATGTTCCAACCTGCTACATCTCCTGGCCTTAGATACATGGTGAGTGACACCCATCTCAGAGATGCAAATGTTGTAGGCAGAAGTCTTCCCTTTGGCTTTGAATAACTTTTCAGCAACTGATTCCTTTGGGTCTTGCAAGTGAAGGCAGAATTCTTCTTGGCCATGGGGGAAGACTCCCTTGTTGACATTATCCAACAGTTAACCACCCATCTGCAGGAATAAATTAGAATAACAAGGTAGAGCAAGCCATTTTGTTCATTCCCCATCTTAGCAGGATGTCTTTCAGAAGGGAGATGCACTCTGGTGCATTTCTATTCCTATTATAATTTCTCCTTTGTTGTCTGTAAGGGGACTAATTAAATCATAGGATGCTTTGGACATCACTGCTAACCTCCTGGATAAACTTCTTTATGTGGGATATACTGAGGGTAAGTAGAGCTCTAGCTGCTTACACTGTAGACTGTGACTAAGGAAGGCATCCCTTTGCTCATCAGCGAGCTTGAGGTTGCTACATTATATAGTTTTTATGATGAAAAAAAAAAGCATTTATTATAAGGCACTGTTATCTCCTGTCAAGTTCAATAAAATCAGTTTGGCTCTCTGAAAGTCCTATGAGGAAGGCAAAAGGATGAAAATTTATAAGTGCAGACTAAGAGACATTGGTGAATAATGAGTAAGCTGGGGTTAAGGGACTGTTGTGGTTTATCCCCAGCCGGTAACTAAGCCCCACACAGCCACTTGCTCACTCCTGCCCCCCCGTGGGATGGGAGAGAGAATCAGAAGAGTAAAAATGAGAAAACTCATGGGTTGNTCAAAATCAGCACACGGACCTTGCTGTGTGATTTGCCAAGTGTTTCAAAATGTCAGCCCTACATCTAATGACCAGTGATGAATGCAAGTTGTTTTAATGAGCTTTGCACTGCAGCAGGTTGGGTTATAACAACAATGCAGCTCTGTCTGATGGTGGATGTTGACGTCAACCATGAGGCCAAAATGGCTCCTTGCAGAGAAGAAGTGGCTCTCATTATGAGGGAAACCTTTTGAAAGGCTTCATAGCATAAGATCTCTAATGGATTCACATGTGAGTGAGGATGAGTGGGCAGCATCCTCAGAGGTGAGCATCCCTGAACAAACACTAAGTAAAAAAGAGCTTCTGACAAGGCCATTGGATGGATGGGCCTCTGCTTGAGTTGGGACTTCTTCGCGGAGTGAGATCTCTGTTGTGGGCCAAGGAAAGCCACTGCCTTCTTTCTGTTGTTGCTATTAGCAGGGTCTCCACAGCTAATATTTATACTTCCCTAGGGAGGAGCAACTCGCAATGTTGTTGCTGCTGTCACACCTGTAAGTACTATTGTCCTTTGTGTCCTAAAGCTAGAAGAAATGAAAATGGTGACTTCATTTCTCTTGGCATCAAAGGATTTGAGTCCATCATTTTAAGTACTGAGAAACCAAACCCTTTGACACCACTGTGGTTAGTTGACCATGTTTGCTGATGTTACCCAGCTGTTTGTTATCAAGCTTTACCCTGTTTGTGAGAAGACTCTCTTGGAAAGGGGTGAATGGCTGTTGCATTTCAGTGTGCAGCCTGTCTTGGAAGCAGCTTAGAAATACAGCATAACCAGAGAGCCGGTGGTGATATGTTTCCCAAAGATGCAGGGCTGAAGAGGAGCTGATACTCCTCGTGTTTGATCTGTACATGGAAAATTAAACCCAGACTGCTTCTACCTGGATCTGCAGGGTCCAGGTCTCCTGGTTTTTTTTTGAAGTGCAAGCAACAAAAAGCAAGTTGCTTCCCTGGAAAAGCTTTCCGGTCTCAGAAAAAGCTTTATGCTACAAAGCGTTGGCAGCTCTCCATCCACCCTTACTGACTTCAGGGTGCAGGGGGAACCTTGCTTAGTATCTTGTAGAGTGAAGCTCATCAGGAAATTTTAAAACATGAAGGCGTCTGTGATTCATAGATGCTGCAGCAGTAATTTAATGCACATTTCTTTTGCATGGGGATTTTGGAAAGGTAGCTGAATAATAGCATTATTTGCCCAGCTTGCTCTTTCTGTTATGAGCTGTTTAGGAACTTTGATGCAGATTCCCAGGAATATGTGTGTTTGAATTCAAACTTGACCCTGGGAGGGGAAGAACCTATCTTCTGCTCTTGTGTCAAGCCTGTCTGATGATGAATTGGCAGGACCTGCCTTTCTGACATAGATATTTTCACTTAGATCCTTTTTAGTATGTGATAGAAAATGAAATTTTGAAGAACAAATGACCCATCTTAATAGGCTAGTCCTTGTCCTTACTTTGCTAGGCATCAAACTGAAATAGCTTATGTCTTTCTGAGACACTTCGTTAGCGTCTTATGGGAAAACGGGAGAAAAGACAGCAATCAACCTCTCTGCAGCATTGGTCCAAACAGTGGGGGCAGCAGAGTGGTTGATGCATGGTCCCACAAAGCGCACAAGCAGAGGGACTGTGGCCACGTCACCCCATTAGCTGACAAAGACCTCAGCACAGTCCCTGTTTAAGCAAGAGGGCTGTGACACCAGGGAGGCAAGGCTGCTTTAGCTCACTTGCCCTGTGTCAGCACCCAAGAGTTGCCACAAAGGAGTGGGGATAACTGAGGAGCTTCTCCAAAGAAGCTAGGCACCTGTGAGCAGGACTTTTTTTTTAATTGGTTTCCACCTGTCAGACTTGTCAGTGGTGAAACTGGATGTTTGCAAAGAGAAAAAAGTCCTCCCCCCTCATCCACTCCCACACCTCCTCCCTCCCCACTGGCCTCTCTCCAGGCTCCAATGTGACATCTGAACAAGTTTATTTCAGCATCCGCTGGCAGCAGGAGTGGAGGAGTTTGTGAGAAGAGGCATCCCACGGCTCTGGTTCTTAGCGGATATTTTGTGTCTGATATGTGTTTGGGAATCATTTCCTTTGGATGCTGTTGAGAATCTGTTGTGATCCATGCCCTAGCCTTTAGGCTCAGGTAGCTCCTGAGATGTGATGGTGCTTTAACAATAGCTTTGCAAGTCTGCACAGCTAGGGTGAGATGGTCACGATGATCTGTCCATCTTCAGAAAGTCCCAGGTACCCCGATATTGGTCTGTGAGGGCTAGTCATCAGCTAGAAAAGAGAACCAGCCAAGGTGCTTACCACAACAATGAATACCCACTGCGTGTGTATGTATTTTTTGCTTTTTATCCATTTCATCCAATGACACGATGACTTCAGCTAGGGGCAACACGGGGAAATGGGAAATCTGATGTAATAACTGAAGCTGTTCCGAGAAGTGAAGATCATGAGGCAGCAGCTGTAGCACACAGAGCTTTTCTTCTCTCCTCCGTACTCCAGAAGCAAGTGTATGCTCATCTCTGCTGGTGAGTGGGATTACCAAGAAATGGTTTCAAGACAGAGGTCTGAAAGTAAAAAGGATTCTCTCTTCGCTGTCTGTTTTCCTTCACTTAAAGGATAATTAAAGGCTCCTAGGGCTAAATAGAGCTATTCAGCCCAAGAAGAAAAAGAAGATACTGAGATGGATACATAGACATGAATAAGGCAAAGGAGCTGTTTTCTGAAGACACCCAGCAACTGATAACACCCAGCATTTGTTGCCTCCAGCTGTCCCTCAGAGACCCATCTTGAGAATTCCAAGTGTGTGAATGCGGCCCCTACAGCAATGCTGCATTTCTGGCAGAGGTTGAAGATGATACCCTGTGAATGTCTGTGAGTTCAACACTGCATCTTGCAACAGCTGTGTTAAAAATCTTCACTGCAGGTCTCTCTCTGGTGGAAGGATTTAGCAGACAAGTGGGAAACTTTTCATGGCAGGGTAAAATCAAATAAAATCACAAGAGGACACAGGAAAAGAAGAGCTGAGCCTCCCTATCCCTGAGGGAGATCATATCTTCAAGGCTTGGAGGCTTGCCTAGGTTCCTGGAAAGTTCTCCTTGTCCTTTCTGCACCACAGAAGCATGGAGGACAGGTGGCTGCAGTTGGACTGCAGCTTATGTACCAGGGGACCACCTGGCAGGGGCTGTGCAGGAGAATTTGGAAACTTAAACTGGGACTGCTCAAACGGGAGGGTCCCTGGCGCAAGGCCTGCTTCTTCTCTTGGGAAGGGGCAAATGGAAAACATGCGTGAGTGAGGATATTGCCAGCTGATGTCAGGGATAATTAGGAGAGAAAGGAAACAATTCTATTCTGCTGACAGTAGAAGACAGAGGCAGAGGAGTGAACAGCCCAGCAACAGCCATGTTGTGGCTGTACTCCAAAGTCCTCCCTGCAAGTGACTTCCCCACCCATACCTCTTCCATTACTGGAGCTATAATATAGGAGAGACTTAGGTGGTGAAACCAAAGTGAAAGAGTACCGCAACTTTACGTTCTGGGGAAAGAGATTTTGTAAAAATAATTTTAAAAAAGGGGATAAAGGAAAGAAATTCCCCTTGTACACAGTTGTCACCCAAGAGATCTCTGCTTCCGCAAAAGTGCCTGAGCTAGTGCGACAGAATGTATCAGTCCAGCTTTGTGCCAACAGACAACTGAGGTGACAACATTATTAGTGTTCTCAGGTCAAACCTGTCATGTTGAATTAACAGTTCATAAGGTACAAGAAGTACTGTTCCCCCATGTGAATCAGAACTGAGATATCACCTGCACAAATAATTGCATTAGTTTTGAATCAACAATGAAAACAAAGGATAAACAATTATCTACTTAAGTTCTTCATCCTCTTTGGTAACATCATTGTGCAGAGTAATTGAATTACCTTTGTATTCCTATTTGTCATGGAGTTTATAAGACACCCTGTTTTCCTTTCCCTCCTCCCCATGCAGTTGTGCGCATGAACACTCTTTGCAAATAGGCTAATGTGCCTCTGTCTCTGCATCTAAGGATGGGAACGTCAGTTCAGGATGTCTTGGACCCCAACTAGCTGCTTCCTGGGGATGTCAAACTGCAAACTCCTGGTGTGGTTTAAAAGGTGTGGTGAGCTGCCAGCCCATGGGGTGGGAGCAGAGAGGACAATATTAGGTTCCTGCGCTGGGATCCTAGATCACCTCTTGAAGTTTGATGGGACTGAGAAACAGAGCTAGGCTCTGCCTCTTCTAGTTATTTTCCATCACTTGGGCTCCACACAGACAGGGTTGGCACTCCTGCTTGGCATCACACCTCCCCACCATGGGATGACATTAAATGAGCAAGCGGGGATGGCCCAGGGTTGCCGCAGGGGATGAGAGCTTGTGCTGCCCTCAGCCACGGATGTTCAACACGGGTAACACCAGCTCATGGTTTCCAGTGGTGGAGATCTGGTTCAGCCTTGGCTACACTGGCCAAAAATCTGGCTGTTTGCAGCTTAGTCCCATTTTCTGCAAAGAAGCTGGTGGTAAATGTAATGTTTGCAAGGTTGGCCCTTGAGGACGTATAAGCTTATCGACAGTGCAGAAACTTGGCACAGTAGATCTGGACTGCTCACATACAGGTGTGTGAACATTAACTTTCAGCCTCTCTTTTGTGTATCAGAAATCTCTGAGGTGTCTTCCCCTCCTTTCTATGACCGTTATATTCTCTATTACTTTTGAGGAGGAGGTTGTGGCACTTCTGAAACTAAGTGGAGTTTGCCAGAGTCAGCTCTTAGATGGGAAACCAGGATTAGAGGCTGTTGGAGATGTTGAAGAAGGAAAACTTTTCACTTGAAAAGTGAGCTCCTTTTTCAAAAGGATGCTTGAAACAGCACTGATCTCTGCTTACAGGAGTGCCGTCCTTCAGATGAGCTGCAAAAATGAGATCCACAAGTGGCTGCTCATGATCCCCATGATGGGGCTACAATGAGTCAGTATTATATATCTCAGTCTCTTCACCTAATCCTGGTTGTGCAATCTCAGTTTGGCCTGTCTCAGATTTGCTTTCTATGTGTCTATGCAAATTTCATGCATTAACTCTCGGTACATAGCATAGGCCCCACCACTGTTCATGATTTATTTGAGATGAAATCCACTTTTCTGCATCACAGTTTTTCTGGGTACATCTGGTTATGATGAGGTCTCAGTGTTTCACTTTTGATGCATTACATTTTTTAGTAGCATGGAACAGTTTAAGGGAAAATAAGGACTTTTAACTCTGAATATTTATGGTTAGAGTTGAATTGTATTTTAGATTGCAATTCATTATTGCTGGTAGAATAGTAGATAGAAGATAACATTCAATTTAATTGAAATATTTTCTCTTTTGTGCCTTGACCAGTGAACAAATTTATCTGGAATCTGTATACTATAAGTCTCAGTATTTAAATCTTATTAAAGTTACAGTCTTATTAAAGAAAACAAAGCTAGGAATAAATCTGTCCACAGTGCCAATAAGCCAGAAATATTTCTGCTCACGAAGAGTAAAAACGTAGAATTGACTCAAGCCATTTTATAGAGCAGATACTTTGATATGAACAGAAACATAAATTATGGTCAATTAAAACATTCATGGGGTGTAACCACAGCTGCTCAAGTGAAACTTCTACTTGTTAATCCTAAATAAAAGGACTTGGTTGGAAAGATGTGAATATTTGCAGTGGAGATGAAATAAATCCGACCAAACACAGAGTCACTTTAGGGGTCTGGGGCTGACCATTTTTTCCGAAATTTAACATTTGGAGAATAGGGATGACTGTGAAAATATCTTTGATTGAAAAGATGGAGATGGGAAAGGGGATACTGGTAAGGATGCAGCTTGACATGCTGTGGAGCTGTATTTGGCAGCAGAGAATCCTGCAAACCTCCCCAGATTTTAATGTTTAACTCCTTCCTTGCTATCGCCCTCGCTTTCTCCTGGCAGCCAGATGAGTGTCCCATCCCTCGGCCTCTGCAGCATCAGCTCAGATCCTTTTTCTCCCCTTCTGTTTTCTTCTCCCAATGACTTTCCAAGTGTCTTAGCAGCTCTCCCTGCAGCTGGGTATGTATGGATTAGAAACTAAAGACAGGAGATGCTTTTAAGTGGACCAAGGAGCTACTACCAAACTGAATAGCAGCGAATTTCATCTGAGTAGAAGAGAAAATGTCCTCAGTTGCACTTGGGAATAATTGCTTTAAGAAACAGTTGAGAACAGTTAAAAAATACAGAACCGTAGCCAAAAAGAGACAGCAGTTGTGGGAGCAGGGATTTGCTGGGAGACGTCAGCAAACTTAACTCTTTGCTTCTCTGCTTTACTCTGATGCTCGGTGAGGGGATGCTTTACTGGGCAGGTTAGTGGGGTTGTACCCGTGCCCGTCCTTCATCCCACACATCGGGTGCATTGTCTGACCAGCCTGCTTTCCCCTCTAGTTCATTTTGATCATGGTCCTATTCTGTATTTCTCTGTCTGCGCACGATTAAACAGCTTCCCGAGAAACTCCAGTTTTGTGCCTCACAAGAGGTAGGCTCAATTTCAAATAAATATGCAGTATCCTCAGCTTTATCACTTGTTGCCCCAAGAAAACATCATTCCCACCCTATCATCTGATTCGGTATTTCATTTCAGTCCTATAGCTCCTAATTCTCCAGTACTCTGGTGCCAGCCACTAAGGAAATTTATTGGGCTCATCAAAGTCCTGCTGTGACTCGCAGCCCCTTCTTACTTAAAACAGCCTTTTGTGTTGATCAGGCAACCCATCTCCAAACCCTACGGTGCCTCCTGGAGAGACGGATATAAAAAATAGGCAGACCCTGAGCCCTGGAGGCAACCTGCAAGGAAAATGAATACCACAGGGGGATGAATTGTTGTAAACAAGTGAAAGCGAGATTTTGGTTGAAGAGAAAAGCTTTTGACTGATTTGTGAAGATGCAAAAATCAGACGGGTGCAGAACGTTTTCTTTTTTTCCTTTTCCTTTTTCCAGTGTTTTTTGTTACGTTCTGATGTTGCTAACACAACTGTCTTCTCTCTGGAAAAAGTCTGCATATCCTTTTGATGACACGATGTATATGGAAACACAGAAAACAAACAGAATTATCATTGTGCACTTATTTCTCCTATGGTTTCTGAAAACATTTGGAGTCCTTTGTACCTTTTGTCCTACATCTTAAGCTGATACAATCTTCCTCAAAGCTTAGCATTAAAAAGTCAGTAGCTTTTGGGTTGGCATGCATTTCAATGGGGGGCCAAACAAAGCGAGATCTTCTCCCTGCAGAAACCATTTCTGCCTCTATCTCCTTGTACAAAGGTTCATTAATTTTGCATTTGCCTTCCAGACTGATGAGCGGAGCAGAGATAGCCCTCCACAATTTCTGTTTTAGTATACGTCTATAGGTAGCTTTGGCTTTCCTGTTCACCACAGGTACAAAGCTGCCACTCACACGTACTCCTATTCTTTCTCAAGCTTACTGATGAAATGTTTTCCCAGCAGAAGACAGCACTTCTTCCCCCGGAATCAGATTGTAACAACGTGGCTGATCTCACAGACATCATATCACCTTAGGGCAAGGGGAGAGGGATTTCTACCAGTTAGCTCTACTAAGCCAAGGCCATTGCTCTTCGGTGAGGAGCTGGTTTTAATGGCGTATAAATGGAGTGAGAGTGGCAGCATGGGAACAGGTATTTTTTTTCTGTCTCCAAAAGTCTGTGAAAACTTATTCAGATGCAAAGTGAAATCTGCAAGGATGTTTTGTGAATGCCAGTGAGCACCATATGATAAACAGTATATTAAAAAGCATGGAGGCATGCTGTGATAAATGCTTTCCCTCCTTGCTGTTGTAATATATACAATAAGTAAGAGATACTGTCCTGTATTCAATCAAAATCAGGACTGGAGTCTTTGTTCCTTCCAGACACAAGCTACAAACTGTGATTTCTGTTTTAATCTGATCAGTGCCTCTGGCATTTAAGATTGGCTGTGGAGCTGCGAACATAATGAACTGCTTCATTTTTCCCCTGCTAAATGATACTTTTAAAAAAAGCTTCAGAAAAGAGAAACAAACAAAGCTAGACTGGGTCACTTAAAAATGCAAACTGGGTTTCTTTGCAGATGCAAACTGATTTATACCAGTTGTGCATGGTATCATGCACATTCATCTGGGCTCGCAAATGCTCCACGAATTTGTATTTTCTTCCATTTCAAAAGTCGGTAGGCTCGTGTTTCCATATCTTGCTAGAACAGCCTTCCCCCGGGAAGGGTGCTCACTTCTCTGGGCAAGGAAGTTCACCAGTCTGGCTGTCTTGCTGTGGTATCATGTGCCCTTTGTGGCCAAGAAATGGTGTCCTGGGGTGCGTTAGGAAGAGTGTGGCCAGCAGGTCAAGCAAGGTTATCCTCCCCCTCTACTCTGCCCTGGTGAGGCCACGTCTGCAGTACTGTGCCCAGCTCTGGGCTCCCCAGGTCAAGAGACACAAGGAACTACTGAGGAGAGTCCAGAGGAGGGCTGGGAAGGTGATTAGGGGACTGGAGCATCTCTCTTGTGAGGAAAGGCTGAGGGACCTGGGTCTGTTTAGCCTGGACAAAAGGAGACTGAGAGGGATCGTATCAATGCTTACAAATATCTGAAGGGCAGGTGTCAGGAGGATGG
>VZTL01009036.1:721-16609 GCA_013400535.1 Scopus umbretta
CTAATGCACCACAGGTTCATGGGTGTGACTCCTGTCAAGACACTTATCTCCAGATATACAAAATTATTCAGATATGCAACTCTTATGCAGATGACTGACTACATTTAAAGTCTAAAACAGGTACTTAGTTCCTCCGCATGGGAGAGAAATAGGACTCCTGTCCTATTCTTCAGTGACAACCACATTTATAAATAAAAACTTACCAGCATGAACAGGAATGATGCATTATTTTTTCTTCAACAGCTCATATCACTAATGCATTGCTCCTGACCAAACCAGACCCTAGCAGAGAAAGACACCTACACAGCTAAAGCTAGGCATAATTTTTAACCTCTGTATTTATAGTGTAAATCTTAAGTAATTTGTGTCAATATGCAGGAGGGCAGAAACTGAAAGTTTGATCCTTTGCTCTTTAGGATCTCCATCTGCAACCTGTATTAACATTTCTTACCCATTTCTGTAATGTTCTGTAAACACTAAGTAAAAAAGCACCACATTAGGTGTAAATTAATTAACTCGTTTGTAGAATGCAGCTTTTTAAATTTTACTGTGAAGCTTTTTCAGCGGTATAGATGCGTTTTCTAAAATTTTGGAGCAAATTCAGACGTGCCCCAATTCTGAAGATACTTAACTAGTTTCAAGCCATTACAAGAATTTATCAGACCAAAAGTGGATGTTTGCGGATAGTCATTACAGGGTAGTAGCACATAATAGTATTTTCTCAGAAAACTGTCCCAGTGACACTGCAGCTCTGGCATTTTGTGAAGCAAGGGTTTATGCCTAACAGACATAAATATTTCTTTCATAAAATCATAAAGGTCCTTTCTGAAGCCGTGTACACCATCAGCATCCATCTTCTGTGGCAAGGACTTCCACAGAGTAACCATACATCGCACAGAAGTCATTTAACTCTGCTTACTGTAAGCAAGCCAGTTTTGTGTGATGATTACTTGACCTTGCGTTAGAGACAAGCAAATTGTCATTATCTACTCGCCTTCTCTGGATCAACTGAGATTTTACACACAGCAATATATTCACCTCTTTCAATACGAAGAGGCTTAGTCATTCCTTACACAGAACAGCTCCATAGCTTCAGTCAGCCTTTCATCCCTTCCTATGACTTTTCTAGTTCTACCACATCCTTTTTGAGACAGGGGACCAGCACTACATATGCACCAAGGAATTATGCCATGATACTATGAGGTTCTTTTCCAGGTAATTCCTCAATGTTACAACGTCAATGTGGAAGTTGATAAATACAGGTATTTTTTTCAGCAGGGGAAGCAATGGCCAACTAATGAAAGGTTCATTTATACTCTCTGTGGACACAGAACCAGTGGGCAAAACACTGTGTCCCTATANGGGGGAAAAAACCTTTGTCCCAATAAGAAAAAAAAAAAAAAAAAAAAAAAAAAAAATCCAGACATATATATACCTGTCTAAACAGACAAACTGGGCCTGAAGAATTAAAACTTGGTATCTTTTCTTGAGCATCCTGGAATGTGACCACTTTTTGATTTTGGTGCTAAGACTTAGTATGGACATTTTGTTCTTTAAAAAAAAAGAAAAGTGTTGCATGTTATTAGCCAGAATTAGAAAAAGCTGGTAACAGAAGCCACCCTGTACTTCACAGAACAAGTACAACAGAGGCTATATTACTAAAAAATTTACCTTGCCTAACAGCTACTCTTACTGAGCTTTAAAAAACCAAATAATTAGACCAACTCCTTATCAACACAGCTTTCCCAAAGGAAAACACACATTTATCCCCTTCAAATAATGTATTTATCTTTTATTATTGTTACTATTTACCCATCAGGTACTTTTCAAATAATATAGCTGATATTTAGATCTGCCAAGAGCAATGACTTAGAGTAAAATGATTCTATTCCACAGAGAAGGTTGGGCCATGTTTGTTTATTATTTTTTTCCTGAACTGGGATCTTAACTGATGTAATCATTATTAAGCTATGAAGATCTACTATCCTGGTAGCTTGGGATCGTCTTTCTTCAACTACTACACCAACATGCATCGCTATAAGGACAGTAATCATATCTCATTGGTATCTTAGCCCAGTAAAATTTATAGCAGCTCCTTTTTCTTCATATGAAGTAGCCCAGTGTCAATCAAAGCTTTATTACTCTCTAAGACTATTTCCACATAGTTAATGGGAATTGGACTGAAGGACTTCATTTTTCTGCAACTATGGCTGTTATTTCCACAGATCAGTAAAATGAACCTGATCCAACCTTTACCTGGCATCAGTGCATTATGCTACAATGTCATTGCGCTTGGCACAACATTGCATTAATATTAGGGAGTGTTGTTTCACCACAAAAAACTTATTTTCACATCTCCTATGTCAAAACACCATTCTTGTATTGTGATTCACTTTAAAGGGGTTTGTTCGAGGTAATACTACAAAAATTGCACATGACATTCACAATTAAATCAACAAAAGAGGAAAGTATAATAGTCAGTTATTTTTACTGTATGATAAAATTAGTCAGATGTCTTTTCATGCCTTTCATTATCAGCATCCAGAACAGATGACTAAAGACACGGCTACTCAGTTTTCTCATGACCACCTGAGCCTTTGTAATATCTCTGCCCAGCTTCTCATGAAAAATTAAGTTTTCTGTTATTTCTATATCAACCTCTCATTACCTGAGTTTTGTTCCTCAAACATCAAAAGCACCTCTGCAGTACAAGTGCCCGCAGTACAAATTTCATCTCTAAAAAAAAAAACGTACATAATCGCAGTCTTAAGCACCTCAAGTTAGAAATCTGCAGCTGATCACACTGCCAGTATCTTGAGCTAGTTTTTGCTACATGCAAACCTGATTTTAAAATCCAGGTTATTAAAAAATAAATTATGTTTAATTTTAAAAAGTCAGTTTTATTTAACATATTGGAATGAAACTGGCAATTTTAACTGGGATAAAAATAAAATTTTAGTAAGTCTGGTGCTTGTATTAGAACATATATAGATGGCATATTATGTATTGTAAACCAAGGTGGCAGGCATCCGATTAAAGAGATCATCAAGCAATGCTAGGCTGACAAAGTCAGAGCTGAGGGAATGACATCCCTCATGCCAAAGATCCTCATAATTGCTCACATTCAGAATGGTTTTAGATGCAAGAGTTAATAGCCACAAAATATGATATACTGTAACGTATTATATTTGATAGGGTATTTAGTTATCCTGTTGGATAATGACTACCAATAGGTAAACATTAAAACTTCTGCCCCTTACTGAAGAACAAAGCACTTTAATTCAGCACTTATTCTACTGCTGATTAGACTTAAAATAACCTTGATGTCTTGGTTTCAGCATGCACTCATTTTTAAAAACCATCAAGAGAAAAAGTATTAACCAGACAGAGCCAAAGAAGCAGCTGGCACCACCACTATGTGAAAAGAATGTTTCCCAAAAGTTCAAGCATCTACATTACCATCCATCATGGTTTCTCCTTCTAATATTTCAAAGTCATAAAAAAGTGCTAATTGCAGACTTGAGTGAGAAAAAGGAAGTAATAGACTGCTGGAATGAGAGAGGATATGGGGCCATCCAAATGTAGACAGCCATGCCTTCTGCTTCCCGGACACTGCCAATGTCACAGATTTGCTGACAGTTAACAGAAGTCCAGAGAGAAAAAGAATAAACCCGAAGGCTCACAGCTCTTTACAGGCTTTACTAGAACCTCCAGATGCAGAGCTGGTGTTCAGTCTTGCAGCCTCCTGAGACACAATTCCCTACCCCCAGCTCTCCTGGGTGTTCTCCAGAATACATATTTGGATTTAAAAGCTCAGTACAAAGATAAAAGGGTGCAGAATAGTATACACAACAGGGAGGCATTCATATCTTTGGGTTTAGGCTTCTAGCTTCAGGTAACTAATTAAGATGATGTGCTGAAGCAGGGATCCGTTGTTTCAGTCTCCCCAAATGAGCCCTTTTTCCTCTCTCAACACACCCTTACTTCTTTTTCAGCTCTTTCCAAATCTGCAATAGCTTTTGGGAGCTGGTTTCTCAGGGCTTAACATACAGGAGAACAGGAAGGTATCTAACATGTGCTATGCTCAGAACTGCATGCAGTCTGAACAGAACACATGCATGCATCAAGTATGTATGGTAGACTGTTCAGCATCAATGTAGAAAGCAAGTTGGGTTGGGGGGGAGCTATACTCATTAAAAATATAGATAAGTTTATGACTTTCTGTAAGACAGGAAAAGAGGAGTTACTAATGGAAACTCTTCAGTACACATTATCTGTCAGCTCGAGTTATAAATGCCTCTCAAGTAGAATCTTACATTCTTCACAACTCTGGATGCTCATTCAACTTGGCAGTAGTTATATGACATCTACTGACTCAAGAGTAACTCTACTCTCACAACATGGCAACAGCACATGTAGATATACCTGACCTATTTTGAAACTGGTTAGACTGATAATAGAAGAAACCACAGCCATCAGTAACAAAATCTTCCCAAGGTCCACAGAAATCACCTAGTACTTTTCCCCAGTTTACTATTATCTCCCAGCTAGGCAGGGTATTTCATGCAACTGCAATCACTATTTCAGAGAACATTGTAGATCCATTCTTCACTACACCAGTATGAGAGAGCAGGATTCAGCGTATGTACTACATAAGCACAAACTAAAACTGGGCTCGTTCAGGAGGTATAGCATCTCATACGCAATGTATACCAGAACCTGAATCAGCTTTGTGTTTAGTAACCTGTTAGAAAGCATGGCATATTCCTGCCATGAAACCAGCCTGGTCCTTTGGCTGTTCTGCCAAAGCAGAATTTTGCTTCACCCCTTCTTTTTGTGCCTTGTCAATCTTCCTGACCTACTGGAACACTAGGATTTTGTACCAGGGCCTCCCTGCAGATCTTGCTGCTGCAAAACAGGGGGTGTGTGTCTACATTGAGAAAGACTGTATTACTTTGCATAGCTGCAGCACAGGCACCCACATCAAGCTGAACTTACAGAAGTACTGTGCACCTTTTCAAGACATGACTCAGAGCAGTAGTTGCACCAAAGACAGATTATGCCTCTGGGACATCACTGTTCCTGGAGCTTCCTCTGTGCACTGCCCCCTCAACCCAGGCACACAGCAAAAAGCACATTCTAGCCCACAGACAGAGTTTAAAGTCTAAATAAGAAGTCAAGGTATTCCATTTGACACAAGTTAGTAAAACTACCAACCCGGTATTTTTCAGTCATCTAAAAAACTATTACTCCACTCTCCATTTAAGTTCTTGAACAGTTTACTTTTCGAAAGAAAGGGTGTCATTGTAGAATAATACATTAAAAATTGCCTGTAACTGTATGGGATTAGTCTTTTGAAAGAATCCGAACTTTTGGCATGGCACCCGCTTTTCATCTTGTCAGAGTGCAAACTGATGCCTATATAACCAGCTACATTTTTTGTTGTTGACAAAGAAATGGTTTAGTGCAATGCTTGAATAAATTACATAAGAGACCCTAAACCTCTAAAAGGTTTAAATCTCTAAAAGAGATCTGTAGTCACCTGACTGCTGAAAAACAGGCTGGCAGGGCACTTTCAACTGAGATTTAGAAATCCCAGTACAGCTGTAGCTTCCCAGATGTTTTTAAAAGTCTCTGTCAACAGTCATCCCTTCCCACTGGACCTGTGCATTTCAAATAAATTCAGAAAGTTAGAGGATACTAGTAAGTTGTACACAACCTATGAAACTCTTCACCAAATCAACCAGTTTACATCAAAACTTGACTATGGAAAGCCTCTAGATGTTGCTAGTCCTAAACTATCACAATTTTCTTGAAAATGGAAAGATTGTTCAAAGTAAGTTATTGCTCATGAGAATTAGTTTATTGTCAAGTAGAAATTCCCCTTGCTGACATCTGCAAATCAAAATTTAGTATAAGAACTACAGGTGATGCATTGGAGGAATTGGTGCTCTTACACATAGTACTGAGACTATGGAAACACATTCAGCAAGTTTAGATCAGTGCTTTGACTTCAATGACAATACTCCAATTTCTGCTAAGTGATAATCTGACTCACAACATTTAATATCCTTCCTGTTTAATATTCTCAGCCCCAGGAAAGAATTAAATACACTTTGTTTCTGTCATTCTGATTCAACTATCAGACAGAAATGAAGTGAATGAATGCTAAGACCGTTGCATGCTGTTATAGTTATGCATTTTCACTAGACAGAAAAAATAACTTGACGTTGTTTTAGATCCTTGTAAATTGAGGTCCGATAAATGAAACTGTGTAAAGCACTACCATATGACCTACCTTTGTCATTCCGGAAAACACATCTGCATTAACAAACTTGAATCAGCATGATCCAATACCAGTCATGAAAAAAGAACAACTTACATTGTGTTCTGTTTTACTTACAACTCTTATCACAGTCCTGGGTGTATGATAACATTATCTCCATTTCTCGAATTGGTAACCAGATAGTTGTACATAAAAATATTTGAAATGTGATATATCTCTTAGAGAGAATAACAACTCTGGTTTGCTGGAGGTGACTATTCACATGAACATCACTACAGCATAAAACATGGAGGGACACATTGTCGTAAATTGTTTCTGAATTAAAGATGAACAGTAGATCAAATCACTTCTGACAGTACCTTATGAAAACAAACTGTTGAAAAATTTTTCTTGCGTTCTTTATTTCAAGGTTTCAGGTAATCCCTTGATTATTATATTCCATTATCTTAGAAAAGAAAATGCATCTTATTAATAGTGTAACAGTGGAGAAAAAAAAATAAATGTTTCCTTACATGAGAGAGGTAGGCTGTAGATTGAGATGCTATGATTTCCTCAGACCTCACAAACAGTTCCTCTGGGTTATTACTTCTTCAGAGTAACCAGAGAGCTACAAGTGCTAACACTGATGATTCACAGTTCATACTAAAGCCATTCTGCAGCATGGCCTGGAGGCAAACTGCAGATGGTAAGGCTGCCATTTGTCAGGTAGGAATTTAGGTGCAATTTAAACTTTGCACAGCTATAGATTTGAAAACATTTTTTAAAGCTCCAAGGTTATTTTCTGTCATTATTTTTTTTTTCCCCGCAGCAAATATCAGACCCGACTTAAGGCATGAGCATAGCAATACAGCTGCCTGTAGGAATAGCCCAACGAGGCAGCCCTTTGCCTCCTCTGCCTATGCTTGAGGGGACTAAGGTTGGCTGTCATACGCTACCAAGCGACAGACTACTAGGAAGAAGGCAACACACAAAGGGGCAAAAACTGCTGCAGGAGTAACCTCCTAGCAACCTCAGAAACAGAAAACTCCCTCTCTGGCCACAGGACTTACTGGATCCCTGCCTCAGACCCTCCCTTTCCACCTGATGCCCTCCTGTTCCTGTGAAAGAAGAACTCAGCTATGGCTCTGGCCCCTTCTCCTCCCATATCTTTTCCTCCCCAGCAGCCTAAGAAGCAGGTGGTGTGGGTGGTGCTTTCTGTGAGGTAGACAGGGCAGAGGCAGGCCAGCACCTAAGGGTAGAGCAGGGAACCTGTGGTTCTGTGGCTGGAAAGATGCAAAGGAGGTCCATACCCCAGTGAATGTGAGAGGAGAGGTGGATACACTGTGCAAGGCCCCCGTGCTGATACCTGTAACTCCATAAAGCCTTGTGCATAACTCCAGGTCTTGCTGCCATACTCTTTCCCACTCAAAAATCCTTCTGACTTTTCCAGGCCATCTCAACTGCCAGGGATTCAGCCAACTCCTCCAGCCAGCCACTGGACCTCACCCACAGCCCAGTCTGCACTGCCATGAGACAATAATCACACATACCACTCAGAAGCTTTGAATTGGTTCCTGTACATGTGAACTTATCTATCTATATACATCAGTAAGAGCACACAAAAAAAGTTGGCTTATTCATTTAAATGAAGAAACACATATATATTTTATAAAGCATTCTGGAACATATTGTGATTCACACTTCAGATATTTACTACTATCATTATCATCACTATTATTTCTGCCACAGGGGCTATACATACTAAATAAATTCAATTTTAGTTAAAAATCAGGAAAAATACTTCCCTCCCTTCTCTGAAAGCAGACTCAAGCCAGTTGCTCCCCCTCATCTTTCCTGACCTTCCTCCCATGCTGCATCAACCACAATATAAGGCAAGTGCCTTTCTACCAACCCCAGGAGGATGACCTCATTGAAACAGCTAGCCTCCATCAAGATATAACTGTTTCTGGCATAGGAAAGAAAATGCAAGAGTGGCATGAAAAGGACTTGCCAAACAAACTTTGTGCAGTGCTGCTTGTTGGTTGTGCTTTTGGCCAATGCAAATTAGCGCCAATTAGAACAGGTCCACTAAAAAGATTATAAAACTTCCCCAGCAAACAACACAGTTTATCTGACTGGACAGATGAGCATAAGTATTTAGCTGCATGGAAAAAACTATTTTGGCACAGAGTTTCTCATTAAACATGTGGCTATAGCAATATCTGATATTTGGAGCCACATCTGGCTGGCAAGCAGTCACCAGCAGTGCTCCTCAGGACTCAGTTCTGGGGCCTGTTCTGTTTAATGTTTTTATCAATGATCTGGACATAGGAGTTAAATGCACTGTTAGCAAGTTTGCTGACAATACCAAACTGAGAGGTGTTGCTGACTCTCTCGAGGGATGAGAGGCCTTACAGAGAGATCTAGATAGACTGGAGCATTAGACAATCATTAATAGCATGAAATTTCACAAGACCAAATGCAGATTCTGCTCTTGGGACTGAGTAATGCCAGGCACAAATATAGATTGGGAGAGGAGTAGCTGGAGAGCTGCCCAGCAGAAAGGGATCTGGGGGTGCTGGTTGACAGCAGGCTCAACGTGAGTCAGCAGCGTGCCCTGGCAGCCAAGAGGGCAAACCGTGTCCTGGGGTGCATCAGACACAGCATAACCAGCCGGTCAAAAGAGCTGATTGTCCCGCTGTATTCAGCGTTGGTGCGACCTCACCTTGAGTACTGTGTGCAGTTCTGGGCCCCACAATTTAAGGAGGATGTTAAGGTACTTGAACGTGTCCAGAGGAGGGCAACAAAGCTGGTGAAAGGACTGGAAGACATGTCCTGTGAGGAGCGGCTGAGGGCTTTGGGTTTGTCTAGTTAGCACAAAGGAGGCTGAGGGGGGACCTCACTGCTCTCTACAGCTTCCTGAGGAGGGGAAGTAGAGAGGGAGATGCTGAGCTCTTCTCCCTGGTATCCAGTGACAGGACACATGGGAATTGTTCAAAGCTGCACCGACCACCAGCTGAGAGGTGGTCAATGCCCCAAGCCTGTTAGTGTTTAAGAGGCATTTGGATAATGCTTTTAATAATGCACTTTAATGTTTGGTCAGCCCTGAAGTGGTCAGGCAGTTGGACTAGATGATGGTTGTAGGTCCCTTCCAACTGAACCATTCTATTCAATATCAAAATAGTTTATGGACACATTGCTATATCTAATCTTGTTATTTATTACATGTGAATTGAACTCCATTTTTGCATTTCATATGGGGAATGAAGACAAGTGCACAAGCACATACATACATAATGTATCAGAATATTTTTCCGAAGTAGTTTCAGTTCATGCCAAATTGCAAAGTATAGTTGTAATCTTGAATTATGAGTAGTACTGAATGCTTTCACCATAATTAAACATTAAAAACAGTTCAAGAAGGTTGAAACAAAATAATTCAACTGTATCTACATAAAGTATGTGATTACACCTAAGTTTTATGGAATATGCATTTTTTGGTAGACTTCTATGCTACAAATCCACATTTTCTTAAACATTTATATTTTCCATTCCATGGTAATTCAGTTTTCTGATCACATAAGAGATACCAGATAAAAATACATTCAGTATAGCAGACGAGAAAGGTTGCAGTAATGTTGTACTGTCATATCAAATAGAACTGCAAAACAAAAAGACCTTTCAGCCATTATTCTCCATACATCTCTCAGTTTCTATATACCTTAGCTACAACAGAGAAACTGATTTACTAAATTTCATCGGGCTACTTTTTGGAGCATGCATCATACAAATCTTTGCTTGGCTGGGCCAAAAGGAATTCACTGCAACAATTTATTACACGAGTGTTATACAGTTCAATGAAATAAAATAAGGGGGGGGAGGGGAGAGATCACCTTGAGTTACATCCAGTGGCAGACAGAAAACAAAATGCAAGAAAGATTTTCTAAATTATTTGTGAGGAAAAATTAGTCCCTGCATCTTAATCTTTTTTCCCCAATCACCTCTTTTAGACAAGTTCAGCCAAACTTTAGTAAACTTGTCAGCATTGCATTCCTTCATGTATGGACAGACTGCTCCTGAAAAAGGTCAACATAAAAAGCACAAGCAGACTTTCAACATCAAGAATGCATGCCTTCTCTCTTGACTCCTCCCCTGAAAAAGAATTTTCTGAAAAACTCATGTCCCTATAAAAGATTACACTGCTGGTAAAAGAATCTGGAGCTTTATCTTTCCACACTCAACTACTCTGACTTCCATCTTGGATCTATTTAGGCAGGTTCCAGAAGGTAGGACCTTTGTTCCTACAGATGTATAAATATATATGCTATAGACATCAATGAAAATGTAGTTCTTTAAAACCTTTGGATGCCAACTGTTAGGCATCTAAGCATACATCAAAAGATACTTTTTCCCTTTGAAGTCAACAGGAACACTTTGAAATCAACTGCTTATGTAAGTGTCCAAATACAGAGTGGCATGCCTCATGTTAGGTACTCAAGGTGAAAAGTTTATCTACACCCTTACCATTGCAGTGGAACCTGCACACACCACTACAGACAGAAGCGCTCTGTGACAATGTGTGAACAGTACAGAATTGCCCACTGAGAAGTACAGCCAGGCACTACCACAAGAGCAAAGCTATTCTGCTCCTACCGAAAAGCAGTGGGAATTCTGTCTTCTGTCTAGTGACAGTTATGGGATTCTTCTGGTGCTCCACCTTTCTCTTCCTCTAGGATTCTCTTGAAAATTGCAACATCTGTACCTGCTCTCATTCTTAGGGGAGGTGATGGTATGTTGCAGTTCCAGAGAAAAACAGTTCATTAAGATTCATCCTCCGCTCCCAGTTGTGCCACAGACTTCCATAGAGTTAGCTTGGACTCTCATTGATCTAGCAGAGGAAAGCATGCACTAGATGACATATAAAAGGCTTTGAAAGTCCATAAATTAATTTCAGATGAAGGGGGAAGAAGAGAAATACATATGATCTTCACAGTGCTAGAAGGAACAAGGCATTACATCATGAATGTGTCTGGTTACGTGATATAATGAGGAGGTCAGCCTCTACCTTTTTTTTTTTTTTCCCCCTATCACGGAAAGACTCATATTTTCTATATGGCTCCAGGGACATGTACCTACGTGCTGTATGCATTCATAAAAACCATACATCTGCACATCAGTTCTTGTAACTTTGTATCTACCCTTCAAACAGACATATGCAAACACCCAGGTGTACCTGCAAATTTTGTGGCAGCATTAATCAAAAGATAAGTTTAGACTACATATTAGGGGAACATGAGCTAAATAGCCAGTGATTTAAGAGGCAAAAGTTCAGCTGATTTAAATCAGTATAGCACCATTAAAGTTGGATGTTTCTCAATTCCTCTTAGCTGAGAATCTGATCCTAGCATATAACCTGTAAAAAAGAGGAGTAATCTTTAAGTCACTCATATGTGCACATGCACACACAGACACAACCCTGTGGAATACAACTGCAAACTCAGCGTGTTATTAGTATTTACTTGAAAAACAAAATACATTTTCCAGCATTAAACTAACATGAAACAGAACAACACTACCGTCCTTCGCATCCACAGGATTTAAAATACTTCCTGTTCCACTTACCAAGGCTCAAGCTTCTGTGTGAAGTTATCAGCTGTAGCAGGATAAGCAAACTACTGAACCTAAATAAAGAAAATTAGCTCTCAACAGTACAGTACCTTCAGCATTAGATACGCTATGTGCTACACTAGAGAATTTGTGTGAGAAATTTACATAAGAGGCTGTTCAATCCAATACCCCCTCCTGACAGGATGGCAGTACTACTGGGCCTGATCTTATGAAGCTGTGACTATTTCATAGAGCTATTACCTCTTTCTTTTCCCTCTTTGCAACCAAGACAAGGGCATTTGACTCAAGCAGGCAGGGTTTTCTTCAGTAAACGTGTGGTTTCAGCCAGCTTGAAAGGATTAATGAATCCAGGTCAAATTCACAGGCTAATTTCATCTGGGGAAAAACAAACTAAGAGCTCATGTCATAAAACATCCCTCAGAGGCTAGAGGAGCATTGTTCCCTCTTTACCCAACAGCTCAGTCAGAGCACTGTGGATACAGGGAAGATCTGGGCTCCACCGAGCACAATCAGGGCAGCCAACACAAGGCTCAAGCTATCAGATGAAAGGAGATGCCTTCTCAACAATTTAAATGTCCCTTTTTATTCACTCCACAGAGTATCCAGAATGAAATATTGTGTCTCTAGTCAGGTGCAAACTATTTCATGTTAAATGAAGCATCACTTTTACCTTGCCATTTTGCAACATGCAAAAACAAATCACTACCTTTGGTTCAATCTTAAACAACTTCATTTTGTATTTTTATACTTTTGAAGTGCAGGTGTTGAAAATATCTACAGCCTTTTGCACTGTCCTGTACACTCTGTTTAGTACTGCTTAGGATGAAATCTAAATTTCAGTTGCTCGCCATCTAAAGGAAATATGCACATATATGCAATGTTCTTCCCAAATACAGTCAAGCCAAAATGTCTGTTCATTTTTTTCTTATACTATACGACATAAAAAAATAGTGACTGCAAAAGAACATTTAATTATTTCATTCCGTTCAGCATGCTGCTTTGTAGAGGAAGGTTCTTTCCTTAAATATAAGCAGCTACAAATACTGCTTGCACCTTTATGTTCTCCCCAACTTTCAGTCCCCTTTGAGCTCCCAGATGGTCTTAATTAAAACAGAGTAGTTTCTAATTTACAGCACAGGAGACATTTAGAAACTGTTGTTGAAGTAGTAGTAGTAGTGAACCCAAGTAACCCAAATCTCACCTCCAGACAGGTACATCAATATCTTTATCTAATGTTCCTGTAGGGCCCATAAGCCTTCTTTATTATAACAATTGTACCGTGCTTCCATCGTACCTCAACCCCCCAAAAATAAATAAGAAGTTTCACATAAAATATGTGTCATCACGTAAGGAAGTATTTATTGCTTTGCCTTCTTGCAGCCCCCTCCTTCGAGCTGTTTCAGCTCTACAAACAGACAGAAATACATACAGACAACAAACTTTCTGTCTGGAGTATTTCTAGCAGTCTTGCTTTTCCTCTCAAGCACATCACATTTTGGAAAAGTGATGTCACTGCTCCAAAACACCTAAGTGGGATACCATACCTCTTTGCAACACACTTCTCATACATTCCATCAGTCTGCTTTTTTTGTAAACAAACAGCCAAAGAGTGTAACGTGTACAGTTCAGTAACTCAAAGCATAATCAACCAATAACACCCCTAAGACTGAATACAGATTTTTCAGTCTCATCTCTAGCTAGGTTTTTACAACACGTAGTGCTTTTCTTTTACAAAAACATGGGCACAAGTTTACTAATAGCTTATGACCAAAAGTAAAAACAACAGGAAGTCTTTCATAAGATTATGTATGAATTGGAAATGGAATATCATCCAATCCCACTGGATTTCATTTACACCATGTGTGATATTTACCCCTTACACAAAAATTATACATGCTTACCCAGAAGAACACCAGAACAACAATATTATTAACATGCTACATAAACATACACAAAGTATATTGTACAGTAAGAAGGAGAAATTGGTTGTTTACCATACCATAAAGTTTGGAAAAGCTCAATATATATTTTCCTGAAGGGAGAATTTTCCCCAAGAAACTTTTTTTTTTCTCCTTGCAGAACTAATTCTAAATCCTTGGGAATGAACATATATTGTCCCTTGTTTCTTTCTAAACTTCATGAAACAAAAATTTAGGTTCAAGTTAAGTTGACTAGCACTAACAGTTCAGGCATACCTGAACCTCCAGGTATTGCTCTTTGAGAGAATCACATCAAGCAACAGTATGCTTTGGAAGAGTAAATTCCCTTAGCTGTGTACTGTTTCAGTGATAAAACTGTAAACATGGATTAATTTAATCCAATGCGGTTTAACCAGTGGTGCACATCCTCATTTCAGCATCTCAGTAAGGTGCCTGATTTGTCAAATTGAGTGACCACAAGCCATTCCCAAAGGCTTCTCACAATTAAGGATTGCATATAAAAAATTGTGTGTAAAACTACCATTAACATATGGCTTTTTTGTATATTAATCTTTTTTCCCCTTCTCTGCTGTCTGTTTATTATCTTTCCTTCTCCCTCCTCAGCCAGTCTCTTATAATTGTTCCCCCTCTTTGCCACTCTCCTACCTTTTTCTTCCCACATTCCTACTTCTGGACTTCCTCTATTTTCCCATTCCCAAGTGCCTATCAGTGTCTCTTA
Organism: Scopus umbretta; assembly: GCA_013400535.1. Classification (NCBI taxonomy): domain Eukaryota; kingdom Metazoa; phylum Chordata; class Aves; order Pelecaniformes; family Scopidae; genus Scopus; species Scopus umbretta. The sequence goes on from VZTL01009036.1 coordinate 15,273, forward strand.
CTTCTCTTCACTCTCTCAGTCCCCAGCAACTTTCCCTTCATACTTTTTTATCTGAGATATTTTCATATGAGAACAAGGCAACACGATGTCCCCCAACCACCACTCTTCTTTTAGTTTCAGTGGTCCTGTTTCCTACCCCATTTTCTGTTTACGCCCTTTACTTGGAACATAGTTCTTTAGAAGAAGGACTATGACTTCTTTTGGGTTTACACAACATCTAATACAATAAGATCCAGGGCCCAACTGATGTTTCTGAGTGATCTGCAATGCATTATCAGAAATCCTGGAGCTAACAATGGAGATTTCCCCAATGCCTGTATGCAGATTGCTCTAATTAACATTAAGGTGACATACACTAACATGAAGGGCAGAGTTGCATACATCACCAGGGAAATCCTCACATACCTGCTGAGGATGGCCACAGGCTTACTCATCATTGCCAGGAAGACTATTAAGTGGCTTCAGAAGGCCCAAAGATCTAGCTCCCTTTTGAAAATGCTTTCCATAATACACTCTCGAGGGAGACATGCCAGATGTCTGGATATGTATAACAAAAGGAACTACCTTGATTGGTTTAATAAACTACCCTAAATACCAATGGTAAAATAGCTGGTTTGCCTGGATCCTTGGAAAGAACAGAAGAAAAGCTCCATCAGAAAGGTCTTGAAAGGAAAATACCATGTTTTCACACAAATCTGTGTCTTGTCACTCTCTCTCTCAAACTTTCTTCTCTTAACTCATTTCTCTGCTGTGTAATTTTACCTTAGCCAAAAAAGGAAGGTTCATCAGAAACTGAACTCTGCTTTATCAGTATTTTATTTTAGCACCACTAAAAAATAATTACATGAATTAATATGCCTCTGTAGCAACTGTTTCTACAACTCTGTTGCATAAAACCACATGTGCAAGCAGAAGATTAGAAAGCAAAAGGTGAAAGGGAAAAAAGCTGAAGAGAAAACAAGGTGAGACTGCTATAAGAACACATACATGTATAGGTAAGAAAGATCTCAAATTCCTTCCTGCTACAGAAGTCAGGAAAGGACTACACACAACCACACTAAGCGTACAGTAAATTTACGGCACTTTTGGAGCATGGAAATAAACACACCCATAACCTGCAAACATACCAAATAACATGGTAGTTCTTCAGTCTCTTCATCCCAACAACATTCTTGAAGTGAAGGAAGCAAGCAACTGCTTCCCCATATGCATTCGCATGGAAAATATTACTTCGCTTTCCGTCCATCTTCTCTTAAGTCAGTATTCAAGCTTTTTCTGATATTCTGGTAAGCAATTAACCCCCCTAAAAATTTTCAAGTAAACAAATAAGTTGAACA
>VZTL01009038.1:0-11380 GCA_013400535.1 Scopus umbretta
GCTGGTGCTGGGCTGGATATTCATTTTTGTGAAAACAAGTACTATTTTGATATAATCCCAACTTTGTCACTGAAGTACATTGTCACCAACACACTGCATTTAATATGTAATATCATAATCTTCATAACTGTTACAATGAAACTCATTGTGATATCTATTTAAGAACTCCTTATGAACATCACCTATCAAATCTATAGCTATAGCAATTAAATTCAGGTGTTGTATCACAATCACTAGAGATCTTTGAAAGCAGTTCCATACCCATTAAAGTATTGTGCATATAGAGTGCTCTTGTTTGAATTAAAAGCTATCTGAAACTCATTAGCTTGTCTCGCAGAAGTTTTTGCAAAACACTTTTTTGATGTGCCTAAGAATTTGTGGATCAGCCACCTCAAACCTGTTGTCAGCCCCAAATGACTCATTACTGTTGGGCAGTATCTCAGCTAAAAGACATTAATTGCTAAGATATTCATATAAAGTTTGTTTTTAGTCTAAAGTTTGGTAAAAAATGTAAGGCTTGCTGAAGAAATCCAGGTAGCTACCAAAGACAGAGAAGAGAGTTTGAGGTATTAAAGAACTTTTTATTAGGCAGTTAAGTTGAGGAAAGTCCTAATGCAACAAAGACACATTTACTTACCACCGGAAAGGGAAGAGCCCTGACTCCAATGAAGGAGAAAATGAACTGAGTTTCAGGACAAAATATTAAATAGTTCTAGACACTGTTGAAAACTTTCAAGACAAATCTGGCAATAAACCCGAACAAGCTTCCCTAAGAAAGAAGAGAAGGTATGTTCAAAGCCTGAACCCCTGACTAACAACTTTTGAACAAAGAATCCATAATTAACTTTGCCAGAGGAGAAGATTAAAGTTTGTGAGTGAATGTGTATGTCAGGTCAAGCATATAGATGATCAAATCAGTTGAGTTGCAACTAGATCAGGGAGCTGAAATATAAGGTCTTCAAACAGTGTTATAATTGTTGCTCTTGTGGTAAAAGGAGTAGAACAGAACATTAACTACTGATATTCCTGTGACAGTGAAGTCTGTGTATTGGACAAAGTCTGAAGTGATGGATAAATAAACATTGGTATTTTGGTCTCTGATGTCTAGGGATTAAAATTAGTCTTGATCCCCCAAAAGAATAAATTGTCCACGAACAATAAATTGTCAAGTTTTGTCTTCGCTTGGAAATTGTCATGAGTTAGCAGTGTCAGTATCACATTATTTAATCTGTTTTAAGAGCATTTGAAACAGAAAATAAATGCTGCAGGTATACTGTGTTCAAAGGGCTTGACCTCATTGTACTAACAATAAATCAAGAGGAATGCCTTTCAGATTGTGAACCAAATTGGTTTTGAGCAGCATGAGATCAGAATCATCCCTATTTAGCACTTACCACATCTCAGTACTGTAAGAAAGAGAGAGGCAAATTAGAGACTGGCTAAAACAGAATGACACAAAAGACTTGAACATATTATATCCTGAATCAGGTCAAAGGAAAGAAAATTAAGAAACCAATAAAGCAACAGGAAAGATGGATTGTAAGAGAGAAAGAGGAAAAAGAAGTGTCAGTGGAGGCAGTATGAAAGGAAACATTGAATGAGAGAGATGAATATCCTATCTTGGGTGTATATGGTGTAAAATTAATATCAAATTGACCTGAGGTCAGATCTAAGCATGAGAACAGATGTTCATTATCCACACACAGTCTTAAAATCTACCAGCAAGGACATCTGATACTGACTGTTCCCTTGCTACAGCCTGGTCTGTGATCAAAGAGTTTGCTAGCTTCAAGAGCATGACAGAGTCTTTCATCTCCATGCTCTTGTGCCATGATGCCTCTCATCCTTGCACCAAAGGGTGCCATGCCCAGGCAGCCACCATCTCACACCTTTCTAATAACATGAATTCCCTAGATAAAAATAATAATAAAACTAAAAACCTTTCCTGTGACAGAATTACCTGGGGTAATGGGCTAGTAGGAGAAAAATCAGAGCACTCTATTAGCATGATTAGAGAGAGGAGAGTGATCAGGGAAAAGAGAGTCTAGAAAATGACATGGAGGGCAGCAGTAGGAGCCCCACAGTCTTTGGAGAGTAAAGGCAGAGGGAAAGGACACAGAAAGCTTTGCTTCATCTGAGTTTTTGAAAATTACTCAATTTTCTGTGTGTGCTTCAGAGATGTGAGGATCCAGTAGTTACTGATTCACTGACTATACATGCAGAACTCAGAAAATACAAAGATAATTAATAAGCTTATGAAATGGAGGCAGGGAGAAAGCTAATGATCCCATAGCTGGAGAAAGAAATCTGGAGAAAGGCTCAGCAAAGTGGCACAGGGTGAAGCTCAAGGAGCAGAGGATCAGACAGTGCTCTATGAAAGTGATTGTAAAGACAGATTTCGGCAATGGAGTAATCCTTGAGGAGTCATAGAATAAGGATAGATGGATAGATAAAAAACAATTATGCAGAAAGAAAATAATAGAAGATGATACAAAGCAGACACAAAAGAATGAATGGACAAAACAAAAATCAGAAGAAGCAAAGATGGTAAAAGAAGGAAATGAAAATAAGAATGGGGCTCAAATCCACCAACAGATACAGATATCTGGCTGGCTGCTTCAGCAGATCCAGGATTTAGGTGCCTAGAAAACATCTGGACATATTCTGGAGGTGCAAAAGCCAGAGCACTGTTAGCCCAGCATTAGCCAAGGGGGGAAGTCGTACCCACCTGATTACTCCTTCCTACTATCACAGCTGCTCACTGGGCAGCCTCCAGCGCCACTTGAGGCGCTCAGCCTGAGGAGCCTCAAAGGATGTGCCTCCCTTCTCAGCCTCACAGATCCTGCTGCCCTTTCACCAAAGACCACGGTGGTTTACGTACTCCCTGGAGAGGTGGGGTTAAAGCCCTTCTTCACCTCAGGTCCAATGCCTGTTCTACATTCATGGCTGACATAAAGGCTCACCTCACTGGAGAGAGTAAAAAAAGCTTTGAATTACAATATCTGTGTTTGAGGAAGATGCTTTTTGAGGCTAGTTTTTAGAATATTTTAAAGCAGCAATGAATAATTCCCTGTTCTTTTAGTGACAGTTATTCTGGTTATATTCCAGCTGAGACAGTAAGAAAATATCAACCAATATTTTATTCCCAATCATCTGCAACATGAACTGAAAAATCTGTTTTAAACTTTGTCTCCAAAATATACTGCAGTTCTTGCTGGCTCAAGACAGGAGCTGCACAGTAATATGGGAGCCACTTGCTTATTTATTTAATAGACGGTTCCTGGCTCTTCAGTGGCATTCAGTCTCAGAGAAGGTACAGGTAGCAGCTCATGATAGGACAAAAGATACAATCCTCCGGTCTAAAGGGGAGTAGAGAAACTTTTGCCCAAAGAGAGAAGCATGGTATTCCCAACAGGAGGGAGGAAGGGCTGAGGGAAGTGAATCAAGCTAAGTCTTTTCTTGTCAAATGTTCATTGGCAAATCAAAGAAGTCACATGAGGTCTTACCAGCACAGTATAAAAGATGGCATCTTTTTCTTGGGGCATTTGCTTCCTGTTTGAAGATTTTTCCCTTTCTCCAAATCAGAGCTTTGCCTTTGCAGGTGCTGCACTGACAGCAAAATGCTACTTCCTCACCCATTTCTCAGACTTCCTCGCCGAGCTTCCAAGACACATGGCTTTCTATCTGCAGCTACTATTAGATTTTGCTGGCTCAAAGTTACTCCTTAAATTTAAGAAGCTCCTAGAGGCTGAAAATAATTCTAAAATTTTACACAGTTCCTGCTAAGAAACCAGCAGTTCAGAGCTGTTCCTGACTGCAATGTGGGGACTGATTTTGTTTCATAAGAGGATTAATCTCCTACTATTAAGCAATTTTCATGATGAACCCCATCATCTGCCAATGGTGGAGTCATGACAGGAATAAAGTGAATGTTCCTTCTGAGTTACATCTGTATTGAGAAATCACACAAGTTGCATTACTGGAAACTGAAAACTCCTTAGTTTTGTGGGCATATGAAACAATATAATGTATAAACCCTGAAAGGTTCCTAATTAGGATTTGTGTGCAACACTGGTATCTTTATTTAAAAACGTGCGTGTAATCTATGTGTATAGGATTATTATTCATGCTTTGAGCATTGCATCCCATTTGGAAAATCTATTTCACACTGAACTTTGATCAGCAGACTACTTTTTTCTCTTAAATGTTTAAAATGATGGAATCAGTTTAAAATTAATAGATTACCAATATCAATCAGTTACTGTTTATCAGCATCAAGAATTGGTGCCATGGTCTCACAATAAATAACTTATACTGACCATACATTTTCTAAAGTGAGTAATGGTCTAGAGTCAACATACTCTTAAGACACCTTCAGAGTCCTTATTTATCTGAAAATGATGGATTGTGTTGGTGCAAAAAGCATGTCACTGTTACTGTGTCGCCAGACAGGATTCGAGAACAGTACTTATCTCTGAAAACTTAGAACAACCAGCTTTGAAGCAAAGCTCAAAGAAAAACAATGTTTTGAATATGATGCAGTGTTGTGGTTTAACTCCGATCGGCAACCGAGCCCCACACAGCCGCTCGCTCACCCTCCCCCTGCCCCGGCGGGATGGGGGAGAGAACCGAAAAAACCCCTAAAACCCATGGGTTGGGATAAAGGCAGTTTAATAGGACAGCAGAGAAAGAGAAAATAATAATAATAGAATATACAAAAACAAGTGATGCACAACGCAATTGCTCACCACCCAATGCCCAGCCCATCCCCAAGCAGCAATCACTGCTTCCCCCCGCCAACTCCCCCAGTTTCTATACTGAGCTTGACATCAGGTGGTATGGAATAGCCCTGTAGCTAATTTGGATCTACTGTCCTGCCTGCATTCTCTCCCAGCTTCTTGTGCACCTGGCAGAGCATGGGAAGCTGAAAAGTCCTGGCTAGTGTAAACAGCTGAAACCAGGACATGCAGGGAAAAGGAAACAAAGTCATTTAACAAAAAAAAGATTATTGTTACTGCTATAATATAGTCCTGCTGAATTCAGGGGGAACTTTGGTGGGATTTGGAATAAATTCAACTTCTTTTAATTCTTCATTTTTGTTCAGACTCCCCCACACCCTCCTTTTTTAACAAATCCATTAGCAATTATTTCTATTTAGGTAAAAATGGAGCAGTATGTCTATAACATAGTAGGAAAAGCACATTATTCATAATTTAAATTTGGTATTTGAAATTCTAAGTCAACTAATGAAAATATTAATAGAGAAGAAATGGAAAGGAACACTTTCCTGAACCTGGCTGGTAAGAACTTGTCCTTGAGCATGGGCACAGGTGGGCACAGGTGTACAAACCACATTTCACCAGATGCAGCTCTGCAAAACAGTGTGACAGTGGCAACACTTTGTCCCCAGGAGGGTGATTTATTGGTGATATCAGTCTGATCTGAGAATGACCACTGCCCTGCTGCACTCACCTCTGCTTTCTGTGGGGAAAGCCAAAGCAAGTACAGTCTTCATACAAATATGGGGAAAAAAAAAAAAAAAAAAAAAAAAAAAATTGAACCTGAATGTCAAGACTAAGAACTCTCTTTACTGGTCAGGGATTGAGGTACATGAAGAGCATTCTTTGGAGCAGAGAATACTTGCCTCAATTGGATGTGTCTTTTAACTATATAAAACTTATATAACTATAAACAAAAGCAAAGAAACCAAATTTGAAAGTGTGTCTCAAACAAAGATATATATTAAAAAAAAAAAANGAAACGCGCTCCTTCAGAAAAAAATAAAATAAAAAAAAAAAAAAAAAAGAAACAACAGCATAAGCACTTAGCAATCTGGAGCTGATTGAGCCTTTTTGGTTGTAGTTTGATCTGTTCAGAGAAACCTGACATGCCTATTTTCCTGTGAACTAATTTAATGGAGATTTGCCAGATACTATAGGGTTTTTCCTGGTAAGAGAAGGATAAGATATTTTCTCTTCATTCCTGTGAACGGTGTAGCTAGCATTGGTGAAAAAAGATGGGTTTCTACTGAGCAATTTGTGGACTTCTCACTGAAATTCTAGAGGTGTTTTTCTGCTGATAGCCCAAAAGCTAAATAATATATTTAATTATTTTTATACATCATCAGAACATCAAACAAGGTACTCCTCTGAAGCTGATAAATCACAAGAATATATATAGCTTTCATAAATTCAGTTTGTATGCCTATATGATAACTATTTCTCTGTAGCATCTACCATCCCTTATCAACAATTTTTGCAGACAAGTTATTTTAATTTAGCATCAACCTGAAGTATCTTTGTGCCTTGTCTTTGCAACAACAATGAAAAAAAGGTCTTTATCAAATTCGAAGTCTTTTAGACTATTTAGACGAGCAGAGTACAAATACAGACTTGCTGTATGAATTATTTCTTTGTAACCTCTGATCTCTTTTGAGGTAATTAATATGTAAAGGTTTAGCTTTAAAAAGGTCTATTAAACATTTGGGTTACAGATGAGCTGCTCATAAAATGCCAGTGCTTTATTTTCAAATATTGATGCCTCCAGTCAAAAAGGAATTGAAATTAATACCTGTGAAATGCTTTGGGAAACAGTTAAAGGATGTACAAATGTAAGCAAACAGATACCAAGATAACTGCACTGATCAGTATTTCATTTGAAATATCTGATAAAAAAGACATCAGATAACACAAGATGTAACCAAATGATGCTATTGAGCCTTTTTGTCTTTAAAGAAATCAAGTTTAAACAATTATGCTAGTTGCATTCTGAGCATGTATGGCATAGGAAAACTGCAGATACTCCATTTCCTTTAACAAGCTCCATGTCTGTTATTAGCCTTGCACAGAAAAAACAATACTCTCTGTCTCCCCATAGGAGTACCTGCAGCTGAACATCTCTACGTGTGATAGTAATCTTCGAATGTGTTTGTCTAAAATAGGTAAAAATAGCCAAGGAGTATTCTAATGCATTTAATAGCTGCTCAGTGCTGTCCTCCTTTCTGGATTGTTAAGTTTTCTAAGATATCTGACTTTGAGGATTCAGTTTTTATTATGACTGATGGATAGCTATCTGCATTCTCCATATAGAAAAACGAAAAAAAAAAAAAAAAAAAAAGGAGAAAGATATTCCACCCTCATTCTCTCCATTCCTTTGTTGGTTTTTCATATTTTTATGACCAAAAAACTTGTTGTCTTTTTTTTTTTTTTTTATACTGTCTGAGCTTTACAGAGCAAAAGAAAAGACAGGAAAACAAAATAGAGAGTGAAAAAAATGAAAAAATATAATGAAGACACAAATGCTGCCACCTGTAACTAATTACCAAGAATTTAGACTCTCAAACTCAGTGTATTTCATGACATAGTAGCCTTCAACCAATTGGACCAAGCTTGAAAGCCAAAGCCCAGAGCATGATTAATAAGTGGAAGACCAAGGAGCATGTAGGCAAACTCCTTTTCTTTTTCAAAGTGGGAGAGATCAGATTTTCCTCCTCCACCTGACTTGCAGAAGTCACGCGTTTCAAATACTCCACCTGGTGTTAGTCAGCCACTTACCCATGCCTTTGCTTGATATTCTCTAAGAAGAAATTGCTTTACAAAGTAATCAGGCTGAAGCTAAATATGTCATCATCCATCACTTAAATCTACATAAATAATAGAGGATATGTAAAATAACTCACAAGTGGCATCTACAGCAGCACAGAGGCTTATGGATGAAGTTTCACGCAGTTCTGGATCCCTCCCTTTGGGAAGTTTAAGCAACCTGTTGCATTATATTAGCATATGTTTTTCTGCTGCTGCAGAAGTTTTTGTCCTTTTTCACTGTGCACCTTTAGCAGGATGTTAGATATGCTCCGAAGAACAAGCCTGCTAAAAATATTCCAATTCTTATCATTAGGGGCATTTGGGGAAAAACAAAAGGCAACTACAAGCGTTCAAGGCATGCTTGGTAAAAGATCATAGCAATAAGAGTTTCTTCTGTAAGTAAAATTCAGAGCCAGTTTCAAGTCATACAGTGCTCTCCTATGCCAAGGAATCTCAATGTGCATAGAAAAATCATTTCAAGTATTTCATAGCAGAACTGTATGAAGCAATGACAGTTGAAAGTGGGGGGAAACTTCTGTATGTTCAGTTCAAAACAAATGAAAATGCTAAAACACCCTGAATATCTTTGTAGTCAAGAACTCAAGAAGAAGGTTGCAGTTTAGAAGAAAGTTATATGGTATGACAAAAAAAACCAAACCAAAACAACAACAACAACAAAAAAAAACAGCTGGCCTGTGTAAAAAATTTTAGCCACTTCTACAACAAAATTATTTATTTTCAAATAAAGATTTTTAACTTGTTCTGTGTAGTTCAGCTTTTCAAATTTCAGTCATAAGTCAAACAAAGATTGGAAAAATCAGGCAAGCAAGGTTAGATCCATCATACATACTACTCAAAAATTTAGGCACACAAAAGCAGTGATACTTTACATTTTCCTTGCAGATAGAAAACCAAATCAAGAGGAAACAACAGAACTGTACACAGAGTATGGAAGAAAAAATATTAGTAAAGACCAATAAGGGAGAAAACATATAAAGCAGAGATATCAAAATCAAATCACACCTCTTGGAGGCCTGGTCCAACAGGACGTGCACATACTTCAGCAGAACAAATATTTCTCTTCAAGAGGATAGACCTCTTTCTGCAAGACCACATTGCATGGGCTTATTCAAAGTGAGTCTGAACAAATAATTTCTTTGAGTGAGTCAAAACATATCCTAGATTAACTGAGAGCAGAGGGACAAATAAGGATATAGGGACCCTGTGATGAATCCCTAGAGCTGAATTTTCCAAAAAGTGTATCTATTTCCTGCTTAGAACAAGGTAGACATCTACCTAGGTGGATTTTTAAAGATGTTTTAAATCTATATCTGGACATGCTTAATATGAATAAAACTCAGCTGAATATCTCACACTTGTTGAGCTATAGTGCTGCTGTAGAAAGAGCTATGTTTTATATGCAGCTTTGTGAACGGTACCCTGAAATCTCTGAGGATGAAACGCTCTGTAATTAGAAAAATTATTCTTTTCTTTTTCTGGGAAATAGTTCTTAAAATATGCTAGTTGAAATACTACTTGTCAAACCTCTGCTGAGAAGTGAATAGATCTTTGTCACTTTATGAGCTACTAATTTCTGACACAATCTTAATTACAGCTGAACAAATGCTGATAGTATGTTTTCCTTACGATACGCAAAAATATATCTAACTTCCTTTACAAACAGAAATAAGACTTCTAAGGACAGGAAACTCTCAAAGATTTTGTATCACTTCTTGTCATTTTTATGAAAGTCTCCTATCACATTACACACTGAGAAACAAAAGGACTTTGGAAAAAACATTCCTCCTGAAAATGCCTTGAACATATCTTACAATGTTAAACCAAATATACTTCTGTTGAAAGATTAAATTATTGAGGCTAAGATAATGACTAGACCTTTCATATTGTTAGAAGGACATTTCTGAGTCACTGCCAGTGAGTAGCCACACCTTTCCTACTAGTTAAAAACATGCCTTTCACAGACGTGGTGTACTGTATTCCAACAGGTCAGACCTACAGTCCATATTCACAAGCACTTGTGTGATCTTTATTTGCAGATAGAAAATAATGTGCCACCATTGAACATTTGCAACAAAAAAAAATCCTCACAGTACAGAATAAATGCTTAAGAGAGGAAAAATTCATTTGATAGACAGAAGACCATCAGGTGGCAATAGAGAAGTGGAACAGGAGTTTTAGGAGGAACTGGTGAAATTATCAGTTGAATAATTTGTCCAGTTCTGGTATCAATCCTTAAAAGTTGGTTACAAACTGAAAGACATCCTGAAAAGAGCTACAAAATTGACCTGGTGACTGGATTACATAGTATAGGGAGAAACAAATATTTAAATCTGTAATACTCTTTTGGACTATTATTTTTAAAATTATTGAAATAGCCTTCTCTGTTTTTCTTCTAAGTGTTAAAAGAAGTAGATTTTCCCCAGTGTAATGATTTTTCCCTATTACTAAGCAACTAACACTTTAAAATTGGAAAAAAAGTCACTATTATATTGGAATATCTCAAAATTATTTAAGCAAGCTTTAGATTTAAAGATTTTACTGATTCACAAACATATAAACTGCTGATTCACAAACAGAAGTTTATATATAAATTCATATATAAATATTTAACTTTGGGTATTTTCTTGGGACCAAAAAATCCAACCACTACAGCTGTACAGTTTAACAAAGATGATGTTAAAAGATGTCTACATCATAGCCATAGAAATGACCTGAGCTGGAAGCAGAGTATTCTCCCTAAATAAAATCATAACAAGAAAAGGGCTCCAGCAAGCATCCAATAAGAAGTTGGAATCTGAAACTAGAAAAATTAGTATTAAAAGCACAGGTGTGAAGAGGTTCATAATCTTTCTAAAATATAGCTGCAACTAAGGGCTGAGTCAGGAATGATTTAATGGAATTCTGCTGTATGCATTTATTCAAAGGTCAGACAACGTAATCGGAACGATCCCTCCTGGCCTTGAAATCTATGCCTCTCCAAATACATAATTGATGACTATGCAATCGCATGTCTGTGGGGAATATTTCTACTCTGTTCAATGGGTAAAATTATATTTGATCCCACATCATGAGTATTGATATCCATGATACATTTTCAGCTTAGCTAATGCAATTATGCATGATACTACAATTAGTCATATATATCCAATTGTTTTCATCCTATTAGGCAATTATCCACAGTATCTTCTGACAAGCAGTTTCACTGACTAATTATTTGTTGTACAAAGATTGTACATATTTTTAGTTACATTAAATTTGATGTGTTTTCATTTGCCCTATTCCCGTTCTAGTATTCCATTCCAATACAACATAGGTAACATGAAGCACATGTAAATTAAGCTATGCAAAGCCTAGAAATTCTCTAATCTGGAAATACTTTATAAATTTTGTCATCTACCAAATACACAAATTCTGTAATTAACTAAAGGAGAGCTGGCAAAAGAGATAATTTTTTACTAGAGAATGTATCAGTCTCTGAGGAAGCAATGTTCTCATCACAGTGTGCATATATACACTTACATATATACAAACACATATAAATAAAATATGTGTATATGCAGACATATTTACTATGTATAGGCATATATAATATCTATAATACCTATAGATATACAACTGAAGTGCTTTGCAGACACCACCTTTCTGCTTTCGAATGGCTCATGTGAAATCACAGTGGCTAACACTGCAAGTGCAACTGTTGATGTGTGGCTTGAATAATCTGCCCCTGGACTACCAAAAACTGACAGTAAACTTTTAACATTTTAGGATAATATTTT
>VZTL01009040.1:263-17755 GCA_013400535.1 Scopus umbretta
CCCTTTTTTTACTGGAAAAATAGAATGTAATATGCAACTGGTATTTTGTGTTGGTGTTAATGTTTGTCATATTTTTACTTGATATAAACATTTATTATTACAAGAATTCACCATATGAATTAGTTATTTGCCTTAGTACTCTAAGCAGAATCAAGATGTAGAAACAAATACACATCTCATTTTCTGCAGAGTGCAGCAGTGAATTAAAGATTGGTTAAAACAAATACTAATCTTGATGCAAAAAGGGCAAGGAAATTTTAAACTCTTCTAGCCGACCTTTCTTCTAGCCTGATTTATGTATATAGCAACAACATTTTTCTGTTGCCTTTAGATTTCTGTTGTTAGTGTAAGATCTCTTTCCATGTTGTGCCTTTCTTACCTCTTGGTCTTGACAACATGGAAAAAAAAGTAATGAATACTAACAATTTTGATACGGATATTAAGTTACAAGCCTCAGCCTTAAGCCAATCTCTAATGATTAAAGACAAATGACATAATGGGGAAAAATTATATCTTTTAGCTGCAGAAGACAAATTTTCTTCTGAAAGTAACTATGAATTTATTTTTTCTGGGAGTGACCAAGTAGGACTAAAGGATCTCTGCTTTTATCAATTACAGCTGTGCATTCCTATGATGTTCCTCACCAACTGGCAGATGGTAGATATTTATGAGAGACAGAGAGATAGAGAGACAGTCAAAGAAAGCAAAGAAAAATATTATGCCAATTACATAGGTTTAAAAGAATTTTTTTTTAGGAATCTTCATATTACAGATAGGGAAATGGAAGCAGAGCTCTCAGATACATGCAAGTATAAGCTTCTACCCTGTAATTGCTGAAGAACTCAAATGTTCTGCAGAGTCACAGCCTCAGCAGTAAATTGAATGATTCACCTCAACTGCAAATGTTTGCACTAGCATTAACACTGTCATGTTTTATGTGAGTCAAAATTCAGGGCTCTAAACTTATTGTGCAATTTGGTTTTCATCCAATCCAGTTATTTCATACTTAGTACAAAAAATATATGTATCTTTAGTTTTAAATTAATTATAATATTTCAGTTACAAAAATGATTACCCCACGTTTTTTCGCAGGTCAGAAACATTTTTCACAGAATTGCCTCCTGTCTTCTACTGTTCCATTCTGCAAGTGAGCTGAGTGTTGCCAGGGAAGAAAGATTTGAAATTAATTTTCAAAAGATGACTGGGATAAGCAAAAGGTTTAACAGCACTGTGAGAACAAATTTAGTGAGCCTTCTGACCAGCTTTTACTCAGCAACATCCTAGTCTCTATCTGGTCCCACTAAAATCCACTAGGATTACCAATATGGTCAATGTAATTGAAGTCTATTACTTTAATTTAGTACCCCTTTTTGTTTATGGTGTAGCTATTACATGTTTTGCCTGTACCATAAATAAGGCTGGTAATAATTCAATGACTAAAACTAAATGATTCCAACATTAAAAAAAGACAAAATGCTGTTTTGTTAAATTTTTACACTATCCTCCTTTCTGTAATAATATAATGAGAAAGGGTTTCTAGAAGTGATAGGAGAGCTTTGGAAGATTTAAAGGTTCTCAGTAAACAAGTAAAATTTCACAGAATGATTACCCAGTAGTGTAATTATTCCAAAAATACCATTAAAAGACAGCATTGAACACTTTTACAATGCCCAAGGAGACTCAACTACATGCTTTTCGAACTGCTGGGTCAGAAGAGTATTGTTATCCCCAGCAATTACTAGAGGCAATAATTTAATCCCCTTAATAAATTTCTTAATGATCTAAAACACTCTGTCAATGGAATTATCTTGTGTCAAAGTGATTAAAGTCAAATTCTTCACTGTTATCTGCTACAGTAAGCTAAAAGTTAAGGATCAGGAAAATATCCTCATATAAGAAGCTAATTTCAAGGAAATTAAAGAATTAGCCAAAATTATTAAGCATATTATAGTCTAAAACAAGCTTGGAAACTCAGAAAAATCTCATATTCAAAATCCCTACTGCCATCAAAAGGCATGAAGCACTTTCCTTTATTAATAATGAATTTGAATGTTTTGGAGTTCATTATACATTCCTGAAATCTACATAGATTCACTTTAAGCTCTTTGAAGAAGGTTATCTTACTCTTTAATGTTCATAGGAGTAAAGAATTGAAGGCCCATGCCTTGTCAAAAAACAAGATTGAAACTAATAAATAATTCCCTGTACCTTCACAGACTTTCTTTCTCCTTTAGATTCTTAAATATGATTCTTGTTTATTTTAGTCTCTCAAATAAAGTGTTAGGGATTTTGACCTTTCTTGGAAGTCGTGGTGTTGGGTTTCAGTGATAGCTTGCATTACCAATATTTCAGCAGAATCTACAAAATCTCACTCAAGATCAGAATCTACGTTTTGTTGAGCAAATCAAATGAATAGCTAACTCATACATATTCACCAAGAGATTTCTTTGAAAGAGTTTCAGGCAATGAGCTCATAAAAAACGATTCCATTCCTTGACTTGCTACTCATTGAGCTCAATAGCTAACCTGAACAGATCAGATTTTGGATGACTGAAAATCTAATTGAAGGATAAAATAATGAAATAAAACCAACTTCCAGGTCCAGGTATAAAGTTACAGACGTTACAGTTAGTAGTATACAGTAAATAGTACAGCCAGCAACCGTTATACATTAAAACTTCTAGAGAGACTGATGGATCAAATTCCCACCCATTTAGTTATGCGGTTTCTCATCTGGAAGCTCTATATCAAGCCCTTTGGGGAGAAACCTATTTAGGACATTTTGGTTCAACAGTCTGTCTTACTCCTATCATGCAGAAACTTAGAGAAATGATAGGGGTTTATTTTCCTTATTTCTTTTTTTAAGTAGACCTTTTACTACAACCCTTCTGCCATGGCCTCCCAGCACACTCAGTCTGGCCTGCTGTGGAAGCAGACAGTGGGAATACACCTTTGCAGGCAGGAAGGGAAAAGGCCGAGCCAAAGGGATGTCCCTGCCAGGGTAACTGTGGCTTCAGGCTGCTCCCTGAAGACAGCAAACACCCAATCCACTGTCTCACTGTGTGCTGGGGAGGTGGCATGAGGTTGTACCTGTGGGTCTAAACTGGGGTGAGAATAAGAGACAAACTATGTGCTGAAAGGACAGGAAAAACTAAAAAAAATCTCATCCTCTAGGTTTTCTGTCTTTTAGTGGTACCAGAGTTACCACATAATCAGCTTTCCACATGACAATTCACAATTTTCACTTTAGTCCTGTCCTTAACTTTATCATGGACAAGATGCACCAAAAAGTAAACTGACTCTCCATTTATTTCAACTCTCAGGCAGGTGGGATTGAGTTCAAATACAATGAGCAATGTTCCTTTGTCCAGCATGAAATTTACAGATTTATATGACATGCGTGCCACCTTGTCCTCCAGTCTTCCACATACATAGGCATTTTTAAAATAGCATCAGCTGAGTACCTCTTGGAAACGTAAGGCATATTAAATAGACACATCAACACCAGTTCACTTTCATGAAGAGCATCCCCTAGTGGAACCTGTTGTTATACTCTGAGTTGGTCTTACAAAAAAGCTTCACGAGTTCTTACAAAAACCCTTCATGAGTTCTAGTTCAAATACACACCCATCTCACATAAAACCAACCAGTGATCACTCCATTTGGTTTTTCAAACACAACTATTTTCATGCAGAAAAAATCGTATCATGAGGAACTTGAGTGAGACAGTACTGACTTGTACATCTTCAGAGAACACCGATGATATTCCAAACATCTCCTATGCTGAATGAACTGCTAAGTATAAGAAAATGTTCTCCACTTGCCGAAACAAGAAAGGAACTATGCTGTGGCACAACCTTTTCTGAATTGATTTACAATTTACAGGTATCAGATGGGTAGACAGATAGTCATAGACATAGTAAAAACTGTTTAAAATTGTAATTTAATTGTAATAAAAGTCCTTAAAGAGCAGTAGAGACATAAGCTCTGAATACTTTTTTTCCTGACTATTGGTGGTTACATTTCTTTTAATGCTATCATTTTACCTTCAGAGAAATCTGGCATCAAAATCTCTGGAATATGGAATATATTTGCTCAATACATTTGTCCTGCCACTGAGGCCAATTAGCATTTCTTTGTTTTCTACTTTTTATAATCTTCTTTTACAGTCATTGCAAATAATGGCCTTCATAACTGAACAAATTCTCAGACTTTTAAGTCCCAGATGAAATGGGAAATAAAGATAAAGTGTAAATTAATATAAACCACACTGAATTAAGTGGATGGGGGTGGGCAGCTTCTGAAAACTTGCAAAGTTTTATTCTGATATGGTTTTAGCTTTTCCTTCAATAACTATAAGTAAGAAAGAAAGAAACTGATCTGATATTTAAACACAAGAAAAATTTCCCATGTCTGAAGTTCTATTGCCTCAGTAAGCAAGATTAGACCAAGATAATTAAATGTGCAATTTGCCACAACTACTGTGAGGAATGACAGTATTTTGAAATTACCATTTGCAGTGGATCCTGATGTTGCAACATTGCTTCTCAGTAGGTAAGAAATTAATTCTTCCTCCTCCATTTTACTTCCCTTTTTCTGTTCACCTAATGTAAAAAAAATCCCCAACAAAACAAAGAACAAAAATCCTAATGACAGAATACTCCCTAGTCTTTCTGCTGAAAATATTCTAAAATGTCAACATGAGCCCATTAAAAATTATACAAAGCAAAAGATGTTTTAGTAACTCTCTTCATGGCTTGAAAATTAAAGTAATTGAGAAAAGACTGCTATTTCCTATGGAAACAGAAAAAGTTTCAAACCATTTAGAATAGAAAAATGCTCAATGCAGAGGTTTAATTTTAGCAGTTCATATAATCATGGTAAAAAGATACAATACTCTGTAAGAAAAAATATTTTGTAGGAAGATTCTTCCCTTAGATACCACTAAAATAAACTCTATCTTCCTTCCTTCACATTATCTGTCTTTCCAAAGTATCAAGTAAAGCATCGCCAAACTTCTCCCATGAGGACATGAGGTTCAGCATCTATCTTTCATTAAGTCTCTGGGAACCAACAGTCTACTGGGGAAAACTTCATCACACTGAGACAAGAGCCATAAGCTGCTGCACATGTTTATAGACATTTTACTCCCAAAAGCTTTGTCACAAAGTGACATTGGGATAATTGGAGCTATTTGTCAGCACAGCCTAAATAAACTGGTTTGTTACATTTTAAAGACTCTAATATCATGCAGCTTAATGAAATAAATCAGAAGATAATGCTGACGGTGCTAAGAACATTATTGGAAAATCTAGACTTTTCCAGCAGAATTAGAAAAGTGTTTATATGAAAGATATTTATAACCTGGGACTCAACGTCTGTTGTCAGTGATACCCAGGGCTGCACTGAGATCAGAGCTTCTCCCAGCTCTGCAGCTAGCAGATCAAAGCAGCCCCTGGTGTCAGGTTGTGCAGCTGGAGACCTGTCAGCACCAACTGCACAGCAGCCAAAGACGCTCAGCCTGTTCCCACTGATGTTGAGTCAAGTGGTCCCCGGTTAGCCACCTCTTCAGTTCCAGTACATGAGGAGCCACTTAGCTAAAGGTGTAATTTATAATACGGCCAGCAGTGAAATAGTAACTATGACATTAAAGGTCACTGACATCAGTACCTATTGACATAAATGAGATGGATGCTGCAGACATGCAGTGAAGAGGCACTTACTGTCACGCTGAACAGTTGATTAGTTGGCTGGATTGAGTGAAAAAGCCTTCTGTCCCCGAGCTCCAAGTGATTGCTGCCCATCCTGGTCCAGCAGTAGAAACTGGTAAACTAGATATACTTGAGACTTTTTTTTTTTTTTTAAATCATAGAAAAATGACAGATAGGCTTTTTTTTTATTGTAATATAAGAGGAGCAGACAAGCAAAGCAGTGGGCTGTCATCCCCCATCAGCATGGGAGCTCCTTGTCTGGGAAAAGAAGTTGTGATTCTGCTCACTGCTTTCTGGACCAAACTTATTAGTTGTGTTGCACTCCTCTTAGTGAACATCAGATCAGACACACGGGAAACCCCAAATCCACAAACAAGAATGGGAAACAAGAAGTTAAGGAAAGAGGCAGTTTCACACCCAATGGCTCCGTGATTATGCAGATAAGGTGCATTTATTTTCCCTTTGTACTTTACAGTTCAGATATGAGCTGTTACTGAGCTCTGTCAAAGCATTCTCCCTAGCTCTATTTCCATCTTCTGTATCTATTTCCAGTGTGCATTAAAATAACTTGAGTTCATTTGCAGCATCAGCTCTGATCTCTAACTACTGTTATTTTCATACCTAAAAATAATTCAAGTTTATTTATGGCATTGTTTTGACTACCAAATTGCTGAGGTCAATCAACATCATAGAAAGAGAATCAATGACCAGGCTTAGATTATTTTCAACCACAGACAAGAAAGTTTGACAAGACTGATGCTAAATCAGGATGACATTGCAAGAAAGCCTCTGGAACGTACTGGCATTTCAATTTTATTAAGAAATAATAAACAGCCTCTAGCAATAATACGTTTCCACATGACAGTTGTGCTATGGCAAATATGTGTATGCCAATGGTAAGAGTTATTTTCACACCAGCTTGCTTTGGATGTAAAGCATTCAGACCTTGCACTTATACAGCTGAAATGGCATGGATACGGATGGCTATTTTGCCATCCCAGACTAGACAAAGACTGGGTTTGTCCAATGTCTTAATCTTTTGTGTAGCCCATAAAAATCTTAAAAACTGTAAGAATTTAATTTTTTTTAGGATGCAAAATTGTCTCAAGAATTCAGTGGTTGCATTTGGAAACTGCTTCTGGAAATAAGTGGTAGTATCATTTTCTGTGGAAAGTACTTTTCATTCCGCTTTTAAAATCTTTATTATTTCATTTTTAATAGCTTAGTTTTAATACGGAACTTTTGTCTTTCTCTGTCATAGCTGGAACCGTAGAGCATTTTTCCAATTAAATCAGTGAATTGTGGCTGATTCATCCCTGACTCATTTTGCTAAAGTTCTTAAATATATCCAGAGAATCAGGCCTCACTTCAAGCAATTTATTTTCTTTTTTAGGTAGGTAGAAACCCCATTACTATTGACATTGCACAATGTAGGCTGAAAATAAAACACAATAAAATGCTGCTCAGTTCTTTTTGAGAATCTGAGCAAAGCCAAATGTTGGAATTATCCGAGTGTGTAAGAATAAATCCAAGGTGTTTGTCCTGGAGGCCCTACAACAGTGACTTGATCCATTACACTCTTCTGAAGCTTCTAAATTGTCTCCAACAGGAAAAAAAATCAGAAAGTCTCAGCATTTACCTTTGAAACTGATTTTTTCTAAAGAGTTAAATTTTGAGCTAGTTTGAAAATAGTGCCATTTTCATTTTTAAAATGAGAAATGCTGAAGGCATGATCTGAATCAGGGTCACAGTATCTCTAAACAAGACAGCAAACTGAATCCTCCATCATATGAATATATTTACAGCTGTAGAATTGCTGTTCAGTTCCTCTGTGTCATCCTCGTGAAACAATTTGACTGGAAAAGCAAGGAAGCTCCTCCATAGTTGATATTTACAATTTTGTATTTAAGATAATGCTGTAAAAACTTTATGCAAAAGTTTGCGTTCTGCAGAGTCTTTCTCTAGTATCAGACTTTTGAATATTAATGAAAAACTTTTCCATCAAGGAACCCCAAATCTCTCCAGCAAAACAATTTCTAATGAGATGTTTGCTGAGGATGATGTTTGCACAAGGACCCACAAAAGGATACTGAACACTGTTGAATTTATGGGATTGTTTTTCTTGCTATTAATAATTCCCCATTTCTTCACAACTACACATTGATGGCTGATCCTTTGCTACTAAAAATAGCCTTGAATACATGTGTATCAGTAAGCTAAAGGAGAGTAAAAACATACTGAGGGTGAGGTAACATAACAGTTCACCAACTTAACATATAAGAAATGTTCATATCAGTGAGAAATCCTTTAACACCACCAAACAATCTTAATCATTAATCAGGCACGAAAGGGTATGGTAATGCTTTGCCACAATTTGAAATGGATTTACTAGCTTTAACCCAATGCTTTCAAACAGTGTAGAGTAACAGAAAGGAGATCCACAGATTTGTTATTCATCAAGTCTTTTTATGAGCCTGAATTTTCTATGAATAAAATCTTCTATTAACTCATTTTTTAATTCACTAATTCTGACGGAGCAGTGCAATTTACATAAAAATACTCCTTTTCAGTGTGCTTTTAATGAAATGCTTATCAAGGTCAAGCGCTATAATTTGAAGAGTGAAATACGTTATCTCATTATAATACATTTGTTTTTATGCTGTTCAGAAGCATTATTTTAAAAAATTATCCAAATATGCACTAGTTGCACTGAATTTTCAATTACTTTGTTTTCTTTTTTTCTTAAGCCATAAGTAACCTCTGGAAATTCCCTCTGGCCACTTCTATCCAGCACGTATGAGACCGCTGTCATTCCTTGGTGTATGCTGCTCACAGAAGCCAAAGCCCTTCAGCAACGTCAGCTGCTCCTCTGGACACAGGCGCCTTAGCGCTTTGCAGGCGTCCTTGCGACTGCAGAGCAAGTTGCAGCGGTAGGGGCAGAGCTGCCAGGCAAAGCAGCCAAGCTGCTGTGCTGGCACCGGTGCAATGGCTCACTGCTTCCTCCTGCTCTGCTGGCAAAGGTTTTCCAGCATGGGCACTTTTAAAAGACATAGGAACAAACAGAAGTAAGAACAAGAGCACTTTTGGTGTGGAATGTCCTCACAGCTCCTTACCATGTAATTCCATACCACTTGTTTGCATCATGCATATGCTTGAAGCTTGTAGCTTAGTAGCTCTTCGCTTAATAAAGGCATGCTCCTGGAGAGCTAGGCAGAAGCCACATTCACCCCTCAACCACCTTCTGACCAGCACAAAAAAATGCAGGCCCCACCCCCAGCTGCCCTCTCTTCCTGGGTGACAGAACCCTAACTCAACTCTTTGGGTCTATTTGACTTGAAGCAGAAGCCATCTAGAGAGAAAATGGCAAAAAAGAATTACAGATAATTTTTTTTTTTTTTTTCCTTATGGATGAGGCAGTTTTACCTTTTTTCTCTAGTCTAAGCCCTGCCTGAGATGGTACCTCCAGCAGGAGACACAGCTAGTCACACATGCCAGCGAGGACCTGATTCCAGTTAAAAGCAACCCTACACCCCCCTCCTCAGGTCTAAAACACTCTCTTGCTTTAGAAAGGGAGTAACAAACCTGCACAGAGAAGCCTCCTAGCATGCAGTGTTAACAGACTTCTCCAGATCTGTCTGTAGTCCCTCGTGTGTTTTCACATGTGTGTAAGTAATACACCTTGCAGGTAGGGTGAGGCTTCTACCCCAGGTCAGGAGGGAAACAGGGGTCACAGAAAGGAAAATTAAAAGAAGAGGGGTCAAAGGTGAAAAGCAATGGGAACAGCAAACTTTGTGTATCTGACACTTAAACCATAGGACCAAGTTAGTTCAGGCAGCCACCGAATAACATTTGATTAGATTTGTACCTAGCTTGTGCACACACAGGGAGAAAGCTGATGTGTGAATTCTTTGTATATTTGCATTAACAAAGTTTTTATGATTATTTGAACTGGGCCAGAGCATGGTACTGTCCACAACAGAATTTTTTGTCCAGTTGTAGCCACAAGCAGGTGCTTAACCCAGAGTACAGGAACTGTGTGTAAATCACATTTCTCTTAATACTCTTCCCAGCTTCAAGTATTTTAGCTGAGAGATACTCTGCACTCGCTGCAGTCACTATGTATTTAGCATCCCTCAGTGGTTACCTTTTCTGTGAAGTTATTTGGGGGGGAGGAGTTCACAGCTTATTATCTACCCTTTTTTGCTACTACCCCTTCTAGTCATCCTGAGGCTGGTTGCTACCAGTTTCGCGTCATGCTCCCTAGTTTTTCTATTAGAAGAGAGAGATGACAGTTTATCCTTTTGCAATATCTTCAGGCCAGTCCTGCCTTATTTAGTTGTTCCTCGTACAGAAGCCATTTTATAAATTTGATTAATCATCTTCCATTTTCTCTGGACTTTCTCCAGTTCTAATCTGTCTTTTTTTGATGAGCAGACAGTGTTCAAGACACAGACAAACTTTGGCTTCATGCAGTGAGGAAAAAGAGGTTCTCTATTCCTGTCTCAGGATCCTCAACATTTGGTTTCTGTTTGAACACTGCTGAGCAATGGGGCTTTTTTATTGAATTATCACAGCCTGAAGATCTCATTCCAGAGGATTCCACCATGGGGAATTTGTGGTTTGTTACACAACAAAAAGAGAGGACTCATTTAGCTTCACTGCAGTGACTATAGCTTCAATGTGTACTGCCTTTCTGCCACAATCATCTGTTGGCCCTACAGACTTTCTGACAGATTTCCTGTGCCTGATGTGCTTGAAGGTTTTTTCTTATTCTGGATTCCTTTTGCTTATGTTTTCTCCCTATTTTTTTTTTTTTAACCTGCATTTTTGGGTTGAGGTGAGATAATAAAGCAGTGGTGCTACAGGACGGCATTCCTCTAGCACTGAATTTCCCCAGGCCTGCGTGCACCATGAAACCCTTACTCCTTTGCAATGTCACATTTAAGGCTTGAGTAAAATGTATTTTGCGGTGCATTTATATTATATAGCCAGGTACCTACTAAAGAGCCTTACTGTTTTGGAGCATGTACAGTTGTATATGAAGGCTCCTTTTCTTTTTTTCCTTTTCTTTCTTTTTCATGGTTTATAGTAGATATACTTCTACAGTAGTAGATCTAGAAACAGATATATTTCTTTTTTATGCAGTGTTTGTATTTTCAGTGCATTGTTCTAAATTCACATGCTGTACTCCACGAATGCTATTGTCAGTGAAGATCTTCCACAAGCAGCTGCCTGCCATTTCTGGTTTCTGCAGTCTCTTCTTATCCCCAGCTCACTGCTTGCTCAGCACAAGGAAGGCAAATACAAGGAGCACAGGGGAGATTTGGAGCTGATTAGGCTGGTCCCCAGCTCCTGTCCTGAGGCTGTGGCAGGGTTTTGCTGCCTCTCCCCAAGCTGCTGCCCTGACTTGCTGTCTAGCATACTCCAGCTATATGCCACATCTTGCTTCCCAGCCCTCTCTCTCTCACCACGCATCCTTTTTTTTGTTAAAAAAAAAAAATTGCAGTTAATGTTTTCCTGCAGTGAATGCTTTACAAAAAGGACTAGGTAATTTTTTTTCATGTTTAATGCATGTACTTAATTGTGTACCATACTAAAACACAGTCCTGCAAATGCACAGGAGAGATCCTGTCAGAGTAATGAATAATCGTCCTCCAGCCCAACAAACGATTGATTGATCGATCCTTACTTTCATTTATTTCCTGGCCTCCTTCTTAGTGGATTTTTTTCTAAATAGTCACCAAATGCTGCATGCACAAATGTTCTTTAGCATCTTGCTTCAACCTCCTGCTGCTACTTGGAAAGCTGTGCTGTGCCTGTGGCAGAAACATTGCATGTAATACATTAATCATGAGGGAAGATGGTGCCAAGTAACTAGGTAATAGGTTTACTAATATTTGTGCCTTTAAAGACCAGGAAAAAACAACTGAACTTTAACAATCTTGTTAAAGTACAGTTTTCCTAAGAGATTTTTCTATTCCAATGTATGACAGCACATCAATTCAAAATGTACAGATTACCATAAAACACGCAAAGCTACGGCTGCTGGAAACTCACTACTGTCCCCATGTCAATTTAGGGTTACTTGCTGTGCCAAAAGGAGCACACACAGAGGTTTCACACAGGTGTGCATCCAGGAGAAGCTCTGGTCTCTGGGGGACAGATCCATGAGCAGAGGGAAGAAAGCCCAGGGGTTCAGCGCAGTTACGAGTTACACGAGGCTGGACCCAACCGCTGACCAAGGTTGTGTTTTCACTACAGGAGAAGACAGTCACCTCCGCCTGGAAAGGTACTGCCTAGCAGAGGTTGTTCTATCCTGTTGCATGTAGGAGATGCAAGTCTTGCACATACTGCTACTTTCTCCTCATTTTTTCAGATGTACTTTTTCAGCTCACTAGTTTCTTGCTGCTGCCTTATGCTTTATCATGTCTGTCTTTCCTCATGGATATGATTACTCTGTTTTTTTACATATAACTTGTGATATATTTGGAAAATGTAGAATTGTCTATTGTATTCATCTGCACCATCGTATTTAATGTCATTGACTGAAGAAATAGTTTCCATTTCATAATCTAACATCTTCATTGGATAAAGTTAATGGAATTGCTTATCTATTTATCATTTCCTGTTAGATTTAATGGCAAACTCCTACGGACTTAAATTATACAAAAAATTTTACATGTAAATACAATAATCTGTAATTAATTAATATTGGCTACACTTGAACAGAAAAGTGTGGGTGGATGGGAGTGAGAATCATAAGGAAACTATCATTTCTTTTGACAAAAAGCCACAATTTGTTTTTCATATTTTGGTCATTTGGATTCATGGCACAGAACAATCTCAGATTTTTAAATTCCCCTTACACATCCGTTTCATATGTTATTACTTCAGATGGTCAATTCTCTTGTCTTGCTACTAAAAATAAAAGGGAAATAAATTTGGAGCCATAAAACTGTTATCTTCTAGCTGAGTTCACATAAAGGAAAATAAAGAAACAATAATACTCCATCACTAGAAAACCAGTGATGAGGAAGTATCCCTTTTGAAAAAAGAACTACTTCAAATTTTTTTGTTCAATGACCTGAATTACAGTGTTGAGCAGTTACAGTTCAGACACACAGGTTTGGAGATAATCCCAAAAAGGGCAAATGATAAATATTGTGTTCACAATGGTAAGCACTGAGTTGTTGTCTTCAGTCTGACTGAAAAACTGCCTGACAGTCTAAGCACTCCCTGAAAAACTCTCAAGACTTTTATGTTTGTTTCAGCCTCAATATTTGAAAGTAATCTAATAATTCACTCAGTAGTGAAATTTAGAGTGTAGATTTAAGTAATTTAATTTCTTAAAGATGAAAAAAGATACGTGTTTTTTTGCAAGTCAGTATAGTCTGTGAGGATGTTGCATACAAAGTTACAGGATTTCAGTCACACAAAATAGTGTGTGACAAAGAAAGACAGAATAAGGAGTTTTTGTTTAGTCCAGTATAAATATAAAAGTAAGCCTGACACCATAACAATCTCAAAAATCTAGAAGCACAAGACAGTTTTTATACAGACTCCATTGAAATACAAGGGTAAACTATTAGTTATGTGTCCTGCAGTTCTTATCTGGGTGTTGTTTTTCCAACATGCCTTACATTTCTTCCAGGGAACTGCTGCCCCAGGCCCATCTCCACAGTCTTTACCCTTATTCTGAATTATTCCTCTGATATATTGTGACAATGAGATCCACTGATTGATTCTTGCTCATAAAATTAATATCTGGAAGTGGTTCAGAGCTTCCTCAGGATCACAGATCTCAGCTCCTTCTCTGCTGCCCTGACCCTTTTATACATCTTGTTCGTAACGTTCTTCGCTGTGGATGATGGTCTGTGGGTGAAACCCTGGACCCTCCTTACCAGGATGTCTTGCAGTTGCTGTTTCTCATCACATGATTAATTCTACATGGTAAGTCACTTAAATGACTTTCCCAGCTAGCCATTAACTGTGTGTATCTCATTATGGCACAGAAACTCTGATTTGAAACAGTGTTTTTTTTCTTGTTTTTTGGGTTGCGTAAGCCTGAACACCCTTGTCTGACTAGTATCACTGTGACCTGCAGTTTGTACATTTAAACGCACAAGCTAAAAACAGGCTCTATAAATCTCAGTTAGATGGTGAACATGTAGGGGTACATTGCCGTTGCTCACTCTTTCTATTGGTTCTGCATTTGTAAAAGCCAGATTATGCCACACTTCTTCATCCAGCATTCAGAAAACAAATCTGTATCTAGGACAGGGAGTAGCACCACAGAAAGACCATTAATAACTAGCAATTTTTCCTTCACACTAGAGTTAGAATCATCACTAGTAAATGGGCCACAAATTGGAAAATGAGAAGTACTAATAACTTTGTTGATTTTGTGAATTAATGAAGCAGGAGACCTATGAAAGCATAGTACAATCGTGCTTGATTATAATAATGAATAATATGATCTATTATACAAGCAGGAGCACCAGTTTAGAGTTTCATGCAGATGGCCTGACTTTGGAGAACTTGAGTTTATGATGTTATTAATGTGATATAACTTATACAGGATTGATGCTGCATGTTCTGTCCTCTCTGTATGAGAAAAGGAAGACTCATGGACATACTGACATTATACGAACCATGTTGGAGTAAACCTTCTGGGGGAAAAGAGGCAGAGGAGAGTGAATCTGCCTGTTTCTGGAAACCCTGGAGACCTCTGCATAGAGAAACTGCACCACAACTTCTCTGCAGCCCCATATCCCTCTCTTTTCTTACAATGAGGCAGAAACAACAGAAACTGAATTGCCTAGGACTTTTTTTTCTGAGGACTTACTTTCTCCCATGGAGATTTCTATGAAAGCGTATGATGTGGCCCAGGCAGTGCCTTCTGTACAGTTTTCTAAAACGGATGTCAACCCACATGGGCCTTCACTTAGTGCTCATCCACACGTTTGCACAGAGCTTATATGTAATAGTTTGCAGAACCTGATACGGTCATCTGGGTGTTATCAGCAAAAGCAATAAATAATGAAGAATAAATAAGGCATATAGGTTTTCAAAAATCTTTCCTCCTAGCTAGTGTAAGATTCCCCTAACCTTCTGAGATTTCTGTCCTGAGTATGTTCATTATAGCTTTGAAGCTTCTTTTATCCAAATCAGCTAGAAAATGACCTGAGATCCTGCTCTGGCCCTTTCCTGTGAATAAGATATAGATCCAGTTCTGAGGTGTCTAAACAAAATACACAGAAACTTGGGCAAGCTAATTATTTCAAGAAAAGCAAGTAGCTTTATTCCCTCAATTCTTGGAAGAAAGAAGTCCATTATCTGGAAATTATTTAGCTTCTCCCACAAAATTTATGTAATTTCAAAATTGGTTTTGCATGGTTAAAATAGAAGTTACTTTCCTTGGGCTACCTTTCCCTACCAAGTTTTATTTCTCATTGCTTGTACTGATCATCAGCAGAATTTTATGAGCAAGCATGTACAGCATTGTCATTGATGATATTGGATATTACGTCAACGTCTGGCCATAACAAATGGGGCTCAGAATAGTTTTTATTTTCTTACAAAACAAACTGTTCTCTCCTTTCCATTTCCTTCCTGATGATTCTCAGAACGTCAAATATAATTTCCATTTTTTGGCTGAAATGTAGTTTTCAGAGAAAAAAACGAGCAGTATGAAATGACATGTCACCCTCCTGTCCCCACTGTGGCCTCCTGACAGCATCCTGTTGTTAGTCTAACGAGAAAACTCAAAACATCGATTGGCACTTGGTTTCCACAGTTTGCATATCGCTCTATCAGGAGAAGTATCGTGATATGGCCATCACAGTAAACAGAATATGAACAAAAACAGCCTGGGAAGGAAACACTGCTCTGTTTTCTGTGTCCTGTATGGGCAGACAAAGGACTTGGGAGGTTCCTTTTGACTTTGGGGGGGCTCTGTGCATAGCTGTTGTGATGCTCGGTGGGAGTCTGCAGCAGCAGGGGTTTTGTGAGACACTGTAGAATGAGTTTCTCACCTGAAATCTTAAGTGTCCTGCCCAGTTTTGTGCCCTTCAGGACTGTTTGCAGGGCTGAGGCTCTGTCCTGCAGAGTTTGTCTTATCATCTGATCATATTAAATTGATTTATTCCATGTTCCTCATATTTCTTTACACAGAAACCCACAAAAGCCTAAGGTTGCAGCTTTCTTAGGACTGGGAACACAGAAACTTGCACTTGCAAAATTTGGGAAGCAACAAAACCAGCTATTCTGCCTCTGAAATCTGTGTCAATAAACTGCATAAACAGGGTTTTCCAAAATCACTATCCTGTTTAACATTCAAACACAGCAATAAACTCTTCAGTTGCAGTTTGCTTGCTTGGTTATTTGAAAAAGAGATAAATTGATCTAGACCATTTTGTCTGGCATAGCAGAATTGACAACAAGCCACTTCTCTAGGGTAACTACAACAGCACATTATGAAGATGTCTGAAAAATACAGATCTGACACAATCTCTCAAAGCTACAAAAAAGCCTGACAAAGCCATATCTGAAACCTCACATCTCACAATCCTTAGGCTGAGAAACTGAAGCAACACAAAGCTGTGCATAGTTGTGAAAGAAGATACCAGCTGGCAAAATGTTCAAAAACATCTGATGCCCCATCATCCTCTCTTGCCCATGGAGTTGACTAATTACCATTTCCCATGACAAATTCACATGAAATAGTGTCCTTTATCACTTCTTTGCTCCTCTACTATCAAGTGATTTTTATTGTCAAATGATACATTCTTCATCCAAAATAATACTTAATCTTCCTGCTTTGCAAATATGGCAAACTGCATTTATACTCTTTTATTTGTACGATCTTTTCTCTTATTAGAAATAAGGCAAAGTGGTAATACAAGTAAAGGCTGTGATATTTTAGCGTCTTGCCTCGGGCTCTGAATTAGGGACTACCGTCAAACTGTCTGTGCCAGTATATCCTACTCACATGATGCATATGTGGATATTTTGCATTGTATGGATTTATTGGCTATCCTGGAACAAAATGCCTATGCTGAGGAAGATATCTGGAGTCAAACATCTTCAGTCTGACATGGTTACAAATATTTCACTCTAAACAATAACTTTCTTTTTAAAATAAGCTCTTCTAGGCCTCCTGTACAGCCAAGGTTGTCCTTATTAAAGTAGAGGTAGGTGCAATAATCAACACAAGGAAAACTACCCTCTTAAAATAGATTAGCCCATTATCTCACTTACCCAAGTGTATTACTCAGATTGCTCTCTGCAGACACCTACACCTCTCTGAAAAAAGATCAGGGATAAGTATCCTATTTGCAGTTCATTGCACTTGTGTGTGCCCATGCCTCCACTGCTGCTCCCAGGCTTCCAGGTTACAGGAGAGATTGGCTACTTCTCTGGATGGGTCAGTGGCCAGTGGAACAGGGAGATTTTTCGGATAAGCCCTTGGATATTACAATAATAATCATCATGATTCATAATTTTGAATCAATAGTGATTCATCCTCTTCCCTGTTGTCTAAAGCTATAGCCTGGCATGAGATAAACACTGCTGCCTGTGACTGTTCTGTCCTGCTCACCAGTGAGAGGTCACTAGCTTTCCTCAGATGAGCAGCTGTGTGCTCTCTCCCCAGCGCCTTCCAGGCAAAGCAGCCAGCAGCAATTAGTGTAATAGTACAAATTAGTATAACAATATAAACAATTTGATCAGCCTACTTGAATTAGACCCACAGTTTTGTTTAAAATTGATTATTAGATAGCA
>VZTL01009041.1:0-12003 GCA_013400535.1 Scopus umbretta
AAAAAAAAAAAATCTGGAAACTTCAGTTCTCTTGCTGTAAAAGACGTTGTTTAGCCATGCCGGCATTCTCTGTCATTAAGTACGCAGAGTAACAGCAAGACAAAACATATTTAAATATACCAGAACAATGCAGAACTCCAACCTCTTCATCCATCGCAAACGGCTATTTGCCAAATGTTTTGTAAAGCTGGTAAACTCGTACCATTACCACGTACAGGACCTGGCCATTTCACTTAGGGCATAACGTAGCAGGCACTTTTCAAGCATACCGCATCGTACCAACAATGGACGCCCGTTTACCGAAGTGGACACCCGTATCTGAAAATAAAGAAGGAAAGAATTTTCTTTCCCTGATGGTAAAACTTAACCTTTAGTCCACCAACATCTAGAGACATAGGAACTACCACACAGCCACGACTCGCGTGCGCACACGCAAAAACCCAGGTTCCTTTACCTGAATGCAAAACTAACCATGCCTTAAGTGCTGGCCCTCCACAGACCCAAGGATTATTACCAAGTATTCTTATGTCTGTGAAGAGATTTACTAACATTAAGAATAAAGAGCAAAGCCAAACAGGCAAGGAAGGTGCTTGCAGGAAGCGCAGGGCAAGCCACGCGCACCACCGATGACCTCAAGTCTGCTAGGACAGCTCCTCCATTTCAGCGACTCCCATCTCACAGCGGCGCGAGCTGGCATCAGTTTCCGTAGCCACGAGAGAGTGTTAACGGAGCTCTGTCCCTTTGAAAGCTTTCCAATACCAAAACACGGATCAACATGTGAGCTTGAAAACTGGCAACAGAAGCGTTCTTCTCGAAAGTCTTAAATGGGCGTATTTACTGGCGCCCGCTCACTTATTAATTTCAAGGAAAGAATCCACAGCAGCAGATCAAGAAGGAAAATCACCTTGCAACTTTCAAATCGCGTCTCCTAGTTGCGTGTTGGTAGAAGCAAAGCGACCTGCCTGTTGCCTTTGGACTGGGAGACACAAAGGCCGACAGTTTGGGCCAAAGACATAAAAAAACCCAACCCAACCAGCTATCCAAGTCACTAGATGGAGGAGGGTTTTCAGAGTGCTGTAACAAGTTTTCTGAATGGCTGATGCTCTTAGACAAAATACAGCAGGCATTATTTACTAAAACTCACTTAATTTTACTCTTACCACTAGAGGACATGGGACAAAAGCTAAAAGTAAAAACAGCCTCAGAGTTAGATGATGAATATAAACTAATCGGACAAAAAAAATGTTTAATTTTTCCTATTAAGCATGCCTGACATGTTTTGTATGTCTGACTATATTTAAAAACTGTCTATTGCAAGATTTCTGTTTCCACTGCAAGTAACAAATTTAAGTACTGAATGAGTCTACAACAGTCTGAGACACGAATGTATAATGACAAACTGATCCCTTATTACAAATTGTTCTCCCACATAAGCCTGTGTCCTAGAGCCATAAATCTTCATTATATTGCTGTTGCAACTACTCGCTTCACGTTCTACAGACAGCTACTGTCAAATATTACTCAGTACATGCCGACAGATTTCGCAATTTTGAGCTGCTTAATTAACCACTCAGCACCTGTGAATATCCTGCCATGGCAAGTGGTAAGCAGCGAGAAAGTGCAACACACAGATTTCTTCTCATCTGAAGTTTTAAACTAAATTCTTCATCGGAAAGAAACTTAGGTCTCAGTTCTAGCAGTTCTGACCAACTGGAGCATCATTTATTACTTAATGAGAAAGTTAATGAGTCAAGAAACCTGGGTCTCCAGGCATTTTCCTGCTCTGGAATTGCCTGGTAACAAGCTTTGTTTTTCATTTTCTTGAATAAGTTAAATGCATATAAAAACTTCCATGATGTTGAAGAAAATTCAAGATAGAAGCCTTGGATTTTTTTTTTTTTTTATAAGACTTTTCAAATGTCAAGAACAATCCAGGAAATTTTAGCTTTAGAAGATTTATACAGTAAAAAAAAACCCAAATCCAAACTAAAGAAAACAACATGTGGTGACAAACCATGCTGATGCACTGAGATCAATCGGATACCAGTTTCAGAAATCCCTGATAACTCACTTCTGGTTCTAAACCACTGTAGGAGCTTCTGCTGCTTCAGTGTCAGGAAATCAAAAACCCCAGGAAGCAAAGATGCATTAGAGGCAATCCTTAATAATACCAAACATTTAAGGAAGCGTCACGCTCCACAGAAATATTAGGAAGCAGCTAAAGCTGTAGGCTTCATCTCTATACAAGGCGGCCATCGAGGTGCTGGAGCATGTCCAGAGAAGGGCAATGAAGTTGGTGAAGGGCCTGGAGAACAAGCCTTATGAGGAGCAGCTGAGGGAACTGGGGTTGTTTAGTCTGGAGGAGGCTGAGGGGAGACCTCATCGCTCTCTACAGCTTCCTGAAAGGAGGGTGTGGTGAGGAGGGTGTTGGCCTCTTTGCCCAAGTAACCAGCAACAGGACGAGAGGGAATGGCCTCAAGTTGCACCAGGGTAAGTTTATATTGGATATTAGGAAAAATTTCTTTACTGAAAGAGTGGTGAGGCGTTGGACCAGGCTGCCCAGGGAGGTGGTGGAGTCACCATCCCTGGAGGTGTTCAAAAAACATGTAGATGTGGCACTTCAGGACCTGGTTTAGTAGTGATGGTGGTGTTGGGTTGACGGTTGGACTAGATGATCTCAGAGGTCTTTTCCAACCTTAATGATTCTATGATTCTATTCACTTCAGAGGAAGCGTCAGCACTGCCAAAACAGATAGCTCAAACCCTACCTCCAGCTTCTCACCAAATTTGGTTCCTCTAAATCCCGTATTTCTGCAAACCAGCGGTCTGAAGTGCTGTGAAGCTGTGCTCCTACCACAGCAACAATGATGATCAAGGGCTTAAACACTCCCTTTCTGTTCCTTGCATTGACGTATCAAACCAATAAAGTCTTGATCAACAGTAAGGGCTGTAAAACCAAAGAAAAAACAACATACACTTACATAGCAAAATGGTTACTGAAACCACAACAGTCTAGCTAAATTTAAGCCAAGTTTGAAACACACTTAGTGTACAGATGGTACCAAAATTCAGCCCTTAGGTTTTGCTAATGCTAAGACCTTTTCTGCTCATAAATCTGTGTGTTCCCTCAAAACCAAGACTTTGGAGAACATGAATGAAACTCAGTTTTTGAAACATTACTTAATAATTTCAAACGGCAAACTTCTCAGTCACCAAGTAAGTTTAATTTATAATTATTTCAACTTAATGCTCCTAAACAACAACCGTTTCTGGATTCCTCTATGAAAGTGAGAAAAGGAGAATTTGGGGTTCTTGCCAACAGACTTTCTATTTAAGGCAGTTATTCAGAAACAGCCATTTCTAGGTACGAGGCCTGAACTCTTCTTACCTCCATGTTCTGAGAAAGATCAATGAATGCTAGTTAAAGAGAGAGACTAAAACAAGAGTCACTAGGTTAACCCAATTTTCTCAAGACTATGGAAGACAAAATTAAGTTTCATCCCAAAATACTTTAGGGTACACATTCCCACCTACATCTCCTCCCTTCCGCACCCTCCCCCGCCCCAGCTGCAAATCTATAGAAACCAGGGAGCTTGTCTGTGTAGAGAAAGGAATAACGTAGAAAAAAAATATTTGCAGAAGTGAGGGACCCAGAGCAATTTCTGTAGCGTCTAGTTTTTCAAGAAGCCAGTCTCCCTCCTCAAACGCTTTTGCACTTCCATTATTTTGTAGAAAGAAACATCTTCAGATTTACAATTAGTAAAAAAAATTCTTATGAAATACAATTTTATTTTCCATACAACTGCTGTCTTTGTAAATATTTTGATATCAGGTCCTTGGCATAACAGCAAAATCAAGAATTGTGAAGTTCAGCTATATTAGCACGAGATTTTTATCTTTTTAAAAACAAATCTTGTGCCACAAGAATTGCTAAAAGGTAACTTCATAACAAAAACTAGAGTTTCTTGTGAAAATAAGCCTTTCATAAAGACTTACATCTGACAGGAATAAAACATATTTATGAAAGACTTTAGAAGTTTTAAAGTCTTAAAATCTACCTGGAAATCGGATACAAATCAGATCAGATTAAATGTACCTGATAATTCAGAGTAATACAACACAGAAGCAATTGCATTTATATATAGTTCCAGAACCCACTTGACAAAAAATAACTTATACTTGAGATATTAACAATAAATTGGGAGGTGAAGGGGATGGACATGGAGACACTCAAATGCACGCTTCCACATAATATTTCAAACTGCTTTGTGACAAAATGGGCAAGAAAAAACACTTTTATCTAAAATGACTTTGAGCTCCCAACTGCAGCTCTCCGAGGGTGTCCCTCCATAGGCATGCGTGAAGTTGACCTTGGCCTGCCAAATCACAAACTAAGATCCATAGTGTGTGAAACCAAATCAGTCCCTTAAGTGTCATCATGTAGTGTTTGCATATTTTTTATTTGTCAGCAACGGAAAGAAGAAAAGGAAAATAAGAGTATACACAAATTACATACACGGGTATTGGACTAGAAACAATTCCAAAACAAGTCACAGAAGACTCAAAGTGAAAACGTCGCCAAGTAATCTCATTAAAAATTAGCATCCCACTCCTTCATTACAGGTTCAGCTGATTCCAATGATGCCACCTCAGAGGAAAGGCAACATGAGACCTCTTTCCCTCTTGGATGCTGGGTGCAACACCGGCCATCTCACCAGTAAGAGTTCTGTCCCATAACCGATGCTGGGAACAAATTGACTTGATTTCCACCCACGTCAGAAACTCGCATCATAAAACCCAATACGCGCTTAGCACACTGCTAACAGCTCATCAGAGACGGCAAGCGTGAAACAGCTAGCGGGTCCCTCACACACGGACAGTCCTTGCTGAACACCGAGAGCACTGGTAGTGCACCACTTGGAAGCATGCCCTGCCACTGCCCGATACGGTCTACAGAGGGTATGAACTTCAAAGGACCGTCAATCTGGCACCCCTCGGCAGCATTCAAGTCAAAGGAAAAATTTTCATAAAGCAGTTAGTACTAGTTTGACAATGTCAGGATTAGCACAAACACATCAGTCCTACTGATACTACATTAAAAAAAAATCTAGACTTAAGAAACAAACAAGTTCTCTATGCCAATTTCTGGGATCTTTTAAGGCAACACAATACTGCAATTAAAGCACATGAACTTTATACTTTCTTATTTATTTTTAATTAGAAAGCCACTTCAGTTACACAAATCTTCATTGTTTCAAATTCACATCAACAGCTTAGAACCTGATCCTGAGAAGCAATTGATTCATTTAAATGGGATTACTCTCATACACAGTTTACTTGTGCAAGTAGTTGCAAGATTCAGCCCTGAAGTCGCTACACAATTTGTAACTATGTTCCGCGTTTATGAATAAACTCACCTTTGAGCTCAGAAATACACCGTTCTGTCACGTGCCGTCATATTAAGTTCTGCAAAAGCACGTTTACCTATATTAATTCATAGGCAGGCGAGTACGTCAGGAAGAGGAGATGAAGAGCTAGTAGAAACCACAGCATCTATATGGCAACCGAGGAAACATGCAAGGAAGCTGAACACGGCACAATGGGACATTAATACAATTAATACTAACAATAAGCATTTAGGCTGCTTTCTACAAAATTATTTACACCAGTCAAGACCACTTTGCAGCACCTAACACGTAAGGATCTAGAAGTGCTTATTAAGGGGCAGGGGGGAGGCATGTCTTCCGTGTCAATGAGGTCCAGATTTCACCCTAAATACTAAGTTTGGGTGGAGGTGAATAGGAGATTGCACTACACCGAAAGATCACCCGTGCTCACTTTTTGGAGAAGGTGAACAGCTGTTTCAAAGCAAATCCTACGTGCCACCGAGGACAAAGGAAAGTATGTTATCCAGTTGGAGCAGCAAGCGTAATTTATATAGCCAGAAAGTAGCTTGAGTTTTCCAAGAACACTACAATTAATATCCATATTCTTTAAGCATGTGTCAAGGAACCTGCTTTAAACACTGCCCAAGAGGCAGCACTAACTGCAGCAGGACAAAGACTGTCTCGCTACTACCCTAGGTCCTCAGTCAAGTATAGAGGCAAAGAGCATGCATTTGAGTTGTAAAAGAAGCATTTCAGTATCTTCTGAGTATTTCGCATCAAGTGCTGACTCAAAGATCCCTTGTTAGCCTCAAAACAAGAAAAGCAGGGAGCACAAATATGTATATGATTTGGACAGACTTCAGTATCTTTCAAAATTCAACTAGGCAGGGGATTAATAGATTACGTTCAAGACACACCAGGAAAATGCACACTGGACAAAAATGTTAAACTACGTCACACTACATGATGTATACAAGTTGTTTGTAAATTCTCAGGAAGAATCGAGGAGCAAACATCTCTTGCTCAGTTTGCTTCTGTTAATCGCTAAACACAACAGATACGAAGCATTTTCACTGAAAACATTTTTTTTTTCTATTTATGTGTCCTGTAACTCAAGAAAAGCGGGTTGCAATAACATTAGCAGGCCATACATCTGAAATCCATAAAAGAGAAATATACTTTTAATTCTTCAGAAAGTTTGGAATTAACAGCCCCAAGATATTAAACGAAATAGTTACAACAGACTCCAATCAAAGGTAGAAGTAACTGAAAAAAGATCAGTATCAGTAGTTAAACTAGCCATATTAAAAACCCATCCACCCTCATTTTTCAGGCATACCCACTGAAAAACTCTCTTCTAATTGAAGGTCTGCTGCTGTCGCTTCCTAACACGGTTTTCAGACGAACAGCCCTATGTAGAAACGGGGCACGAGGACAATGAGTGAAGAACAATTCATGGCACACCTGGGACCTCCACTAAAGCCCAGGCTGCCTAGCCCAGGCTGGAGAGGAGAAAAGTTGCTTCTCGCTCATATTCACCGTAATGCCTGCAAACGGACCTTGGGAAATGGAAAGAAAATGCATTCCTTGTGCTCCGCCTTCCTGCTTTGAGCTGTTCGTACGTGCTCAGGGTTCCTGGAAATAGGTGCCATTTCGGGGGACTTCAGTTTTCGAGCACTAGAGCACTTCAGTCCTGAAAGCCAGCCAGTTGTTTTTGTGAATAAAGAAGTGATGTATGTTACTGATATACCGTAACATCCTCCCCGGTATCAGCAGCTTTCATTCACTGGCTTCTACGGTTTATATTCACTTCATGAAAACCAGTTCAAAATGCCTGCATCCTTTCTTTTCTTTCCATTCCCTCTCCTCTTCATGTGTAAGGAGACAGACAAAAAGAAGCACCAGGTCAGGATTTACTACTTCAAAATACAATTCCCAACAAAAGCAGAAAGCCAGCTTTTTACACAAACCATCTTATTCCTTGGAATGTTTTAGGTAGTGTTCTGGGAAAAACTGACCACACACAACTGGGAGAATATTAGTGTCGTCAGAAATTTCTATTTTTAAGCAAGCCCTCCTCTGCGATTACTAGGAAAAAAAAATACACAACTTGAAATTAATTTTAAAAACAGCAAGAAGTTACGGGTGAGGGCAGAAGTTCAGCGACTAAATTTTAGTAGATGCGACTTCCAACTGGTGTTTCAAACTATTGCTCTGATTTCACCCCAGCAGCACAGCTGTATCGCTTGAATAGCAATTTACCTTCTCTCTGCAGCAGCACCTGCAGTCGTGGGAAACGATTGCTCTGGAGGCCACACGCGTTACACCCTCGCCGTGCCAGGTAAAGATCCCCTAGCCAGGGTCAGGCGAGTCCGGTTTGGGAAGAGAAGAGGACGGCCCCATCGGCACGCTCCCTCTTCCTACCTGCTGGCAGAGGGGGCTCGGAAGGGCACCGCTTACCAGCTCACAAGTCGGCCAGCCTCTTCGGCGCCCGTCCTCGCGTCACCATCTCTGAACAGCGCGGCAGCGCTCCACAGAGGGGTGCGTGAGCACGGGCGAGAACAACCTGGCGCTCCAGGGTGCCTAACCGTACAGCGTAGCGAAGCCCACGGAAACTC
Source organism: Scopus umbretta (assembly GCA_013400535.1). NCBI lineage: Eukaryota > Metazoa > Chordata > Aves > Pelecaniformes > Scopidae > Scopus > Scopus umbretta. The sequence continues at coordinate 8,006 of VZTL01009041.1, forward strand.
AAGCCCTGCAAACTCGTGCACGACTCGCACGCAAATTCTTGAACTGACTGCAACAGCTAAGAGTAAGGGGTTGCAAGGCAAGAACTCCAGCTCCTCAGAAGTGGGGCTATATGAAATTTATTGCTCAAAGCACTTTGTAATCCTTTGATGAAATGTGCTACGTAAGTGCAAAGTACTACCGTTAAGTCACACCACGTTTTTTTAAAAAACACCTAGGAATTTCCCAGCATTTCCCTGTTTACCCAACAGATCAGTTCTTTATAAAAATAAATATTGGGAGGACAAAAGGGACAGTTCCCCCCCAAATTTAGTAAACAAGTTTCATTTTTCCATGCTAAAATCTGCAATATCTTTAAAAAAAATATCAAAACACCTAAGAGAAATTGAGGGTGCATCAGAGTTGCTTACAACTCACTCCTTTATTCCCATGCCTAGGGTATCACCAGAACTTCTAAATTTCACAAATTTTTCTGAAAGGCCATAGTATCAGAAACAGTATTGGGCAAAGACTCGGTGAAGAACAATTTCCTACTAGTCAGCAATAACCCTTACCACAAATTTAAGGGGAAAATACTTTGGTTTTTTCCTCTTTGATTCCCCCCCCCCACTTATATCAGGTACCAGCTGTGTTTTGTCCCTCCCATTTCTACAATATTTCCAGTTTCATGTATGGAGACCAATGACACTTTCCAAAAGCTGGTGGACAACATCTTTATATACACTACAAATTCAGGTTACCAGACTGTAGTCAGACATTGAATATATAAATAACTTTGCAAACTATTTACAGGGTTTAAACTAATCAGGTTCCAAGCAACCAACACTCTTAAGGCAAATTCATTTGTATGACTGGCTGTCTGGCTTTTCAGCATTCATCTCCCCTCCCCAACCTCCCCAAAATGACAGGCAATAAACATGAAATTGAATTACCCCCTGCCCCTGTACTGACAGAATTTCTTGTATGGAGAGATGATCTAGCTACCTACAATCTTTCCTCAAAACAAGGAAAAATGTATAGAAATGCATTTCTGTGTGTGTCAAGAAAATCATTAAGGTGCATACCAAGAAGTGGAAGTCCCTATGTCTTACAACATAATTTTTGTATGCACTTGACAAATGGATTTGGGAGTTTGGGGAAAGCATCAGTTTAAAGCTGCACAACCCTTTTTAGAACAATGCATTTATAAGCTCATTGGATGTAAGATCTGAAGAGCTCAAAAGGATTTTCTGTAACAGGTGACGCTGTGCAATATAAAATGCAGCAGAGAGTGGATTTTCAAAGCGTATGCTTAACTACATTAGAATTTTTCTCTCATACCATATTTCTGTGCAAGATACTATTCACCACTTAAAGGGATTCTGCACATCTTGCCAATCTTTATACTGGAATAAAAAATGGCCATTTCAAATAGTATTTTTTTGTTACAACATTGTATTCTGAAGTGCAATCCCAGTGCAATCCCTTTTGTCAATGCATGACTGAAGCAACCAAGCATATTCTGGTGAAGTAGACAGGATTCACATACCAAACGTGCTTAGTGCCTTCCTGTAAGTCCCAATCATCACTTTGTTCTTAGTATTTTTCAATGCCCTGATTAGGTCTTTGTTTGGAAGTAATTAGCAACTGTGGTTTGAAGGATTTTGGAACAAAGCAGAGACTTTATACTGAATGCAGAGGTCATCTCCAACAGAGACAGAAGGTGGCAAGTTATCGATTAGCTTTATATTTAGAAGCATCCCTTGGTTCACTGCTAGGATTGCTCCAGTCATCTGCTTCAGGTGTGGTCTTGTAGTGTCGCCATGCTGACTTATTAAAAACGGGAAGTCTTTCAAATGATTCACTTGAAAGGGCCTATGGAAAAACAAAAGCAATGGCAAGATATCATTAGAGACACCAAGAGCAAGATGATACCCTGGGGAGTCTGTGGTTACAGCTTCTGTATCGAACAAGTATCTCAGTTATGCAAGTGTTACGTGTCACAACACTATTTTGAAAACACTTTAGCTGTGACTAATCGTTCTGGTCGTAGTCAAAGTACTAGTCATAGTAAAAGTTAAAAGAAAATAATAGCACTTCAAAATATTTCCCTTCTTTCCAGGGAGTGGTGTCTACAAAGATAGCAAGAAAAAAAGTTTTGGTCAAAAACATTTTAGGGAGATTTATCATTGACATGGGGCAGACAGCTACTTTACTTAAACATTTCACTTCTCCAGCAAACTCGGACTCTGTCAGCACACTGATCTAGTTCAGTCCATTAGCATATGCCTTTTTCCTCTGAGAAAGACCGTGCCTTTTCCCTCCACACATACATGCAAGGGACTAAACCCATCAGAAACCAAAGTTAGCACAGGATTCCACAACTCACTCGCTACATATAGCGAGGCACAGTGACAACCCTAAGTCAACGACCTGCACATGAACTGTAATGCTGCAATTTGTTTTAAAACCCTGACAAAATTCAAGCAGTTGGTTTCAATCTTAAGTCTCTGAGTAGCCTGGGATCTCCCAAAAAATGATAACAGGATCACTACAGTCTATTGCACAAAGGTCAAGAACTGTGCAGAAAAAAAAAATGTACTCGTTAGGAGTTAGTCAATAGTCTTCTCAGTTTTACTGTGGTCAAAACTTTTAGAATCAGAAAGTATTAACCAAAGTTATCTCTCATCACACAGTTCTTTGAAAATTCAATACTTATGACGGATTAACGAAACGCAAAGATCCAACACAGGGGACTTAAAAAAAAATCAAAATCAAAGCAAACTAACTAGTACTAGTGCTGGGTTAATATTTATAACCTCGGTTTTTCGGATTCTGTGCAACTGATTTAGATAAAGTAAAACAAAGATAGCAATTACAAATTTGAAAACAAGTTGAAGAGTAAAAAGAGAGAAAGTTTGCTTATTCAGCCTGCTATAAACAAATTGCACTGCCTTACTAGTTTATAAAAGGGTCAAATTCATACCTTCAAATAAATTACAGCATCTGAACCAACGCCTTCCATTGAGTAGAGTTTAAGGTCACCTTGAAAGTACCTAGCATACAGGCGAGAAATTGGCAAGCCATAGCCAAACCCAGCCTACAAAAAGAAGAAAACAAAAGGAAAAACATGATTGAAAGTTAAAAAAATGCAACAGATCACTGCAATAATTTATAAAGACAATCCTTAAGTATTAGATTTGCATCAAATTACTTTTCAAGCTTTCCTTTACTACTCAGCCTACACTATAAGTTGGTATTCAGCCTTTTGAGCAATCTCCTTTTTTTCCTAGGTATAATTTTTTAGTTTAAGTACAGAAAAGGAAAAAATATCAGAGTCCTTTGTTAGGACTACCCTATCCATTTTCATTTTCTCAGAGAGTCAGGTAGGTGTAACATACAGTACATGCTGCCTCCAGTCAAAGCACACCGATACTCTCTACTGCTTTCTCACTATGATAACCATTGCTGTAATATTCCATTCTTTCTTTGGTAAGAATCAGGTTTTTGACAGCATGTTTTTTCTCCCCCAAGCCTGGGATTACTATTTTCAAATGTCTCCACACTTAGGAGACCGCACAAGAAAGCCAGAGACAACTCCGTGCACTTCATCTAGGTCACATTATTAAGTGGTTGCTGATGCCATACCGCAATAGAGATCAGAAGACTACATACAAAACAATACACAGCAAATAATGCAGCAAAATGTTGTTTACCCGTTTAACAAAAGATCAGGATTCCACAGCACTGAATGATCTACTGAGGACTGAGACCCTGTACAGACCACACAATTTTCAAAGTGGAATTTTCAAAGTAGAGTGTGTGGAAGACAACTTCCTGACACAGCTGGTAACTGAACCTACCAGGGGAGGTGCCTCGCTTGACCTCCTGTTTACAAACAGAGAAGGACTGGTGGGAGGAGTGGTGGCTGGAGGGCATCTCGGGCTTAGCAACCATGCTATGATAGAGTTTTCGATTCTCGGTGAAGTAGGGAAGCCAGTCAGCAAAACTTCTACCATGA
>VZTL01009063.1:0-14929 GCA_013400535.1 Scopus umbretta
TTCCAAGTCAGCTCTGATCACCTCGGTAAGTCTAGGATAAAAAGGAATCTTCCTCTGTGCAGGTGCAGCATCAAGCCTTAGCTAGGACAACAAAACATTGCATGCAAACCAAACTGGAGCTGCTAGCCTGTTAATTTTAACTCATTATTGACTGCTTTACAGGAAACACATTAAACACCCTTAGCTCTCAATTAACAAGATCTTCGATATGGGGTTTATATTAATTTTTTATTACATTTTTTTTAAGCATGGTTCTGTAAATACCTTAACATTACATTAAGGAAAGAGACGACACAGTAAATAAATACACATACTACTCAGCAAAAAGTAAAACCAGCCGTCGATACTTTTTTTTTTTTAAGTATCATGACAAAAGTAATAATGCATCACTTCAACTATAAATTGCAAAATCTCCAAGAACTCCTTAAAATTCCTTCTATGTGGATAATCTAATCATATCAGTCAGTGCCACATCATCCTCCCAGCAGCCCTGAGTTTGACAAACAATAAGTAAAACAGGCTTTTCGATGCCCTTTTAAACCTGCTTTATTTTTCACTTCTCCTTCCCCTTTGCCCCAACTCAGACTCAATTTATAGCAGACCACACTCAAAAAAATCCTATTTGGCTAGTCAAGGTTCTTTCCCTTTCCTACCCCCAAATCCAGGTTTTATTAAAGAGAACACATTGCTCATGCAACCTCACATTCAGCTCTTGGCATAAATAATTTAACCACAAGCTGACTTGGTTGGCTATGCTTACAGAATTGAAAGCCATCCCACCTAGTTTATTATGGATGGGAACTCCAGAGGGGGGAAGGATAGAACAGATTCAGCTTGCAGCGAGACTGTCCAAGAAGCTCCATCCTTAGTTTTCTTTACGGAGTCTCTGCGGATCTAATGCAGAGGAGTGACAGCACCTCATCAGTGCAATTTCCACTGCTTTCCGCTGGCATTCTGAGTACCGCTATGTCTGAGTTTCTGCCATGAAAGATCATTTCATTTCCCAGAGGATCAGAGCTCAAGAGGTTCTTGAAGAGAAGTTTGAACGTTCTTTGTTTGGACCTAATTTAGCATTCACATCAACATTAACTTCTTCCTGCATAGCACCATTTCCAGCGTAATTGCTTCTGCTGCATTCCACCGCCTTACTGTGCAGTTAGACACTTTCATAACAACTGTAACTGAGCCAGAATAGTTTCCCAACAGACTAATTATTATTTTGTCTATATAGTCCTCATACTACAGAGAATGGGGCTGAATATTTTCGTTTTAAATACAAGTTTTGCACAGAACTGAAAGGTTCTTTTTTTGTTTGTTTTGTTCAGCATATACAAATGTTCCAGTAACTAGGTGCTGCTTTTTATATTCCTGTATGTGTATCCTGAGAAGCTATATGACTTCCATTCATAAAGAAGTTTCTCAGGACAAACTCTTTTCACAGGGATTCCACCTCTCTAAGAATAAAATAGGCAAATGAACAAACCCCAAGCAATGTATCATTCAGTCACCATTAATCAACATATGCAAGTATATATGTATGTGTACACTTACAGATATTTATGTACACATGCAGCTATGTATGCATATGCGTATAAAAAAAGCTGTCCCAGAACACTTCTGCGTAAAAACCTGTACAAACTACTAAAAGCAGTAGGCAGGACAAATAACAAGAGACATCCAGAATCTCCAACAGGGCTTGGGAAAGGATGTTCAGTGCAATGAAAGGTTGGTACTGTAAGCTGATACCTGCCATGAAACACTATGTACAGCTGAAAACACAGTGTCATGTGTCTATCAGGGACAGACAAATGCTATCGCTTTTCCCAGTGGATATGACAAGTTTGGCTTCCTCCAGAGAATAGCACTAAGCCCAACTCTTATGAAGAAGTCCATCAATATTAGGTTGTCACTTCTGGAGCCCACAGTAATATGCTTTCTAGGCTTCTAATAATCAAACTTCTGGCTTTGAGTTAGAACTATGCAGTTTTGCTCTTGAAAACTTTGGGCTGCAAAACATCAAGACAAACTGCTCCTCCAGTTCTATATCTATCAAACACAGGTGAGAAACCCTCACCATATGACACAGACGTTGACAAGACCAATTCACCTCAATGCATGAGGCACCAAGGTATTACAATGAAAAATGTAAGGAAAAAACCAAAACACAGTGGCAGGAACTACAGCTGTCTGATGAGAAGATTCTGACAGTTCTTTTCAGTGATGAAGATTTATTCAGAGGTTCGGGAACCCATAGGTTCAGATGCTTGCCTGAACCTCCTCATTTGTGAATAAAAATAAGATTTCTATGGTCACATCAAAGATAACACAAAAGCTAGAGGTAAGGGAGCTGTGGTGAAGATGAGAACCTGATGGTATTTTGATATTCTGCTATTTATTCAGAGTGAACCCAGGAAACAAAGAGGCTGACAGCTTGTTAAGCAAGCAGAACTTAGCAAAGACAAATTGCATTCCCTGTTGAGATTGCTGAAGATTCTAAATTCAATAGGAGGTTTTGGTGAAAAATTAATTTGGCACTTATTTACTACCATCTGTTCTAGATATTGCAAGTAGGTACTAACAGCCTATCACTGACATGTGAAGGATTTGAAGCTGTAGAAATAACCAGTATGGAAGATGATTTCTGTCTCCAGGAAAGACAATCTGTCCCAAACACACCATATCCAGTGTTTCTGCCCTTCTGAAAGACTTCAACCATGAATTAAATACAGGGTACATTGGTTAAACATCATACCAACTAAAATTGTATAGTTTCGAAGTTCAGCTACAAATCTAATACTATCTGATTTTCACTCCACATACAATAGCAAAATATTTTAAAAGCAATGGATTGGTAGGAGGGGAAACAAGAAAAGTGTAGAGAAAGCATACTCAGCATGCTATAGAACAAAATCCACATTCTGAACCCATTTTGCCACCATGTTCAAAGTTGTCATCTTCATTGAGGTTCACAGAAATTAGGTAAAGCTAAGTGCAGAATTCATCCCAGTGCCGCCTTTTTCAAAAGATGACTAAACACCTTGAACCGACATGAAAGCCAAAGTTTACAGAGTATTAAACACACAGGCATCCAGAAACTCCACAGCAGCACCGTGTTTCTAAACATACCAGTACCCAGCAATGCCAACACATTTAGACAGCAGCACAACATTCTCAACACTAGTCTGGCTTGGTGTCATCCAAAATGATCTGGCCCAGCCCAACCCTATCCTGCAGGGCATGCACAAAATCTTCGCTCCACCAAGGGCAGAGGAGGGGAAAGGGCTGAACATACGTTTTGTCCACCTGACTGCAGGTGCTCCTCTTTCTTCCTCAATACTTTAGGCACACCTCCTTTCCTCCCACAAAAATAATAGATCACTGTTACTTGTTTTGGATTCACAGGCGGCCCAGCTCCCCAGGAGCTAACATAGGAAGGCAGTTTGGGTGCTGACTACTGCTACTATGTGCAGAGAGCCAGCTGACTGGGAACAGGCAGAGGAGTGAGACAAGACCCTGAGAGAGATTTCTCCCAAGGACTTCAATGCCCTTCATCTAAAACATTAAATAGTATTACAAGTGGCATGCCTGTATCATGAAAGATTTAACTGATGAAACCTTATCATCACCCTTACTGTCACCAATTTTCATGTAAGTTGGAGACATCCAACCTGATTAAATATATAAAAGCCATCCAATTTAAAAAGGAACAGTTCTGTAATTTCAGAAGACAAATGAGAGATTGCATCTGAGACTACTTGGTGGGAACTGTTTGGAGGAAGATCTTGATTGGCTAACGGTTTTGCAGATAACTGAGGTTTTGCAAAGTGGTTTGATTTAGTACCTAGAAAAAGAAAATGAACTCTAACCACTGAATGTGTGGACAGATTTCACACTCATGGTTGGGTCTCCTTGGGTCAAGAAAATTCTACTTTAAGCCAGCCACACAAGTTAAATAGCTAGGTTTTTTTAAAGAGCTCTCTGCTCTATGAGAGATAACAGTATCATCCACTTCTTGTGTGTTTACTCTATTCCAGTGATCAGTATCAAACTCCAGGCAGTACTTTGCAGGGGGTGTAAATAGGCCAGAATCCCATGGATTTACAGATGAATGTTATTAATCTGCCAACAAACTGTAGGTTTAACTTCTCAGCACCTATTTAACAACCTAAAGGTAACTGAATATCCCATAAACCTGACAGCAATGGCCACAAGTGCCACATCTTGTAAGGGTGGCTTATAGATCACAAAAGTAAATAAAAACCTCCTTGACTTTGTAAAAATTAGGGGGAAAAACTGAAGTGGGAATATTATGATCTTGATGATACAGGGAAGGCAGTTCAAAAAGTGCCTTTGAATTTTATCTTGCTACCCTACTACCTTTCAGGCATCTTCAATTTTTTTTTCATCTTTCTTCATTGTGCCTCACCCATTTCTTTATACAAGACTTCTACAAGAAGAAAGAATCACTTAATGTATTACCAGTATGAAGTTTTCAGTAAAAGACCTCTAAAAGGACATAATCAAAGACAGGAGTTTTAAGTCTAATTCAGTCTTGTCTGGGTGTCAAGTACATCTTGAACTGTTACAGGACTACTTTTGTCCTTCAATTTTACAAAAAGTTCAAAATGCAGCTTATAGACCACATTCATTAATATGTTCAGACATTTAGGACTCGGCCAATTTGCACTGTTAACATATTGTTTCAATGCAAAGGTTACATAATGGCTCAGATACATCTTAGAAGTTAAAGTTCTATTGTCACGTTGTTCTTCTTCACGTACAAGCAGTGCTGTTTATTCCCAACTCAGCAGCCAAGCTATTGATTAAGTTGGCTTAGGTCAGCCCACCCTGCAATTCCAGCCTCAATCCTTACATTGTTTTCCAATAGCTTGCTTTATTGACTTCAGGTTCTTGTTTTTGACTTTAGGATCTTGCTTTTAGCTTTAACCCTGTCCTGTGTTCCTTGCTTAAGTTTTATTTTACTGTTGCCTCAAACTGTCCAAAGAAATTGCAGCTAAACGTAAAGATGTACTTGGTAGGCTAAAAGGGAAGAAACTAAATTAAGCATCAGTAAAAAGGCATACAAGCCCTGTCACATGCTAGTTTCAGAATATATATTCTTCAATCTAAGTGCATATTATGCCGTATCAAAACCAATCTTCAAAACAACTTGTACCATTTCCTCTGCTCTACTAAAACTCTGTAGGGAATCACTGGTCCTCTCTGCATAGCTCATTTGGTGACCTTTGATATCTAGAGTCCTGAAATGTTTTCTATTTATATGGGTGAATTAAAGAGAGCAGGTCTGATTTTCTACCATCTCACGCTTTGTTTGTTAAACTACACCTGTGCTGAGCAAACTGTAAAATCTCATTATTACCATTGGGTAGCATTTTTACTCACTTTGGTGAAGAATCAGGCCATCAGGTACACAAATCAGACTTGAGCTGATTGTGGGAGACCCCTACTTGTGAATCTGAGGGCAGAACTGAACTTTTACAATAGGGATGGTTCCAATATATGAATTTGCATTTTGCAAAAACCCAGTAGTGGTTACATTTGCAGTTCTGTACTACACTTCTGCAGCTGAAGTTAGCATTCTGTCAACGTACTAAGTTTGTTCTATTTGTTTTACTGAAAAAGCATGAGAGATTTGTGTGTGAATAGCTCTAAATATATATATTTTCATTGAACTACAATATTGTTTGGGTTGGTCAGTAAAAGCTTTCAAGAAAAGTATGCTTCTGGATGTGTTTATTTCTGCAAAAATAAATATTCTATTACTTGTGTGGTTGACAGTCAGCTTTGTTGTAGTTCCAGATGAAAAAGAGAGTATGTTGATTAGAGAAAATACAGCTATGTTCCATCTTCCTCCCCTGCTTCAATAAGAGAAGACCATTTACATATTAATTCCAGGATTGAACAGCTGCATTCCCTAGAAAGCACCATTCATTGCAGCAGTGAGCCCCTGAAAGCAGGCAGGAAAAGAAAAAAACAACAACAACAACAACAACAACAACAAAAAAAAAACCCAAAACCCCAGAGCTGGCATAAAACTTAAGGTGGATAGAGACACTGATTTTGCAATTCCTCTGTATTTCCAAAAGGAGTACTATTCATTTTAAGGAGTGCATGTAGACACTTCTATACAGCCTAACGCAAGAGTATTCCAACTATCCAATGAGCAAAAGGAATACTATAATTTCCATTTCACAACAAGGCAGAGGCATAAAGGGATTATTTACTAGGTTTAGAAAAATATCTACCTATAAATTTAAATCTCTCTTCTGTGTAGAGAGCTAGGTGATTTGCCCAGGATTACACAAGAGATCCATGATGCAGTCAGAAACAATTTCCATCTCCAGTTCCCATTTCCATGTCTTATCTTCTACAATAGAGATTCATGCTTTTGTCTTCTCTATTGTTTTGTTATAAAACTTTAAAAGACATTGAAAATGGAGATACACGGTTGTTCTTTTGTCAAGAACTGCAATGAAGGCTTAGGTATGTTTTGTACATCTGTAAAAATGTGTGAGGACGGAAGGCAAAGCCAGGCTCTGTGAGGCACTGAGCATCAACAGTACTATAACTTTTTTTTCTTTTTTAAGCACAGAAAAATACTAAGAAAAAGACAAAAAATGACAAATTTTTGTTTTAGCTGGATTTGTCACTCACATTTCCAAAATTTGTGAACTGTGTCTGCCTTTGGTGATTTCCCCTGTGATCAAGAGATGTGAATGAAAATAAGTAGCCTCCCACCGCGGCCTCAGAGGAAAAAAACGGTGGAAAGCAGGAAAACCTCTCTTACTTCTCAGGATGTTGTTTCATACTTAATCTTCCTAGTATCAAAAGCGTCAAGTTAAACCAGAAATGTTATATTAGAACTGACTGGCAGGAATTTTCCTGATGAGGACCTATAAGAATAATAACACTTGACATTAAAAAAAGTAAAACACACAACCGAAAGTCCAGTCCTGGAAGCACTCATACCCACTACCAGACTAAGCAGATGAACAGGGACAACTTTCACAAGCAATGAGGCTGTAAAGTTTCACAGTATATTAATTTAGTTTAAGAAGCTTTCCTGCTTCCCAAGTCAGCCCATCACTTTGGTCACTGAATCCTATTCCTACAGGTATAACTGCTTTGGGAGCATGTGGCAAATTCAATCAGTGCAATTATGCAGGTTAAAAATAACTCTCCAAAAAAGTGTTGGTTTTAATTCAGCCTGCCTGAATTCAATCATTGGTGTTCTGCTTAATATTCACTAGCACTGCAAGCAACAAGAGCAGAATGCTTCATGACAATGTTTTAAGGGAATGCCATTTATCAATGCTTTAGGGAGAAAAAGCAACATTATTGGTCTTATTAAATATCATTAATACCTACTAGCCTTGAAGTTAAAGACTTCAGAGCCAGCTGTTGTCCACAACAAGTAACTGACAGTCTAGCAGGTTACACTGCCTCCTCCTCAGCAGGTTCAGCGTCAACAAACTTTTTCCCCCGTCTCCCAGCCATGAAGGACTTTGCATGCTCCACAGACTACAATGCATGGTGGAATACCATCTCTTCTACAACTGACAGAATCCTACGCACAATACCTGATTATTTATGTTTTCTGCAAAAATGTACACTACGTGTTAGTGATGCAAATTAGGAGCTTGCTTGGCTGCCTTCTGGAACTTGCTAAGGTGGTTTTATACAGACTTTTGCTTATTCCTCCTCCCCTGTACATTTTTCTTCTTCTAAATTAGAACTTAATGGAACTTTTGAAAGATATAATCAGAAGTTAAAGGTAAGGTAATGTTTTTAAAGCTTATTCAGCTGTAGCTATGAGATCACACAGTAAACTACCAGGAACTGAAATTGTGCAGAAGAGAAATGCCAACTAACAGAAAACTTATTTGAAAGAACAGTGGTCACAAAGAAAAAGAAGAAAAAGTAAACCTAAAAAGGATGCTAGCATTTCCAGAAATGGTACCACCTTTATGTTAGCCTCCTGAAGGACTCAGATGAGATCCTGTGCCACAATAAATTAAATGATTTTTTAAGTAAACTTATTTTGTCTTTGCTTTTATTCTTTCTTCCCATTTTGTAACAAGAGGTCCTGCTCAGACTGGCAATTAGCAACAACATTAACAGTATATCATACTGTGTTCAAGAAAGCAAAACCGGCCACAGAAGAGAACATATAGAGAAAAATCATACCTTCTGGTGAGCTCTTTCAAGGACAATTTTCCTATTTGCTGTTTTTCACAATACAGCATCGCATCACCTAGAGCATTTTATGGTGAGTGAGAAGGGTTGTTGCGTTTCTTCCACCCTGTTAGCCAAAGCGACCAGGAGTCAGTGGGCCTAAACTCAACACACTAAATGGTCATTGTGCCATTTCCACAGTTCTGTTCCTCTTCGGTAATAACCCTGTAGGTTTAAAAAGAGGTATAATGACTGTGACTGTCACATTTGAAAATCATACTCTACACTTCTAAAAAACTCTTCCATGAACTTGCTACATAAGAATAAATCAAACAACTTCAGCATAAGTATTACAAGCAGAGTAACTCTCATCAAAATGCCTCAAATTATTAGTATGAGCCTAGCTTGGAGAACTTCAGCATCAATTATACGCTTAATGCTACAGAATTTTAATGTCTGAAGGAAGCTTGCATTTTCATCAAACATAAAGCTCAAGTGATGCCTGACTGAACGGTTCAAGAGTGCTTCTTTTAACTAGAATACCGACAACATGTGCTGCCAGAAACTTGGCTATAAATAACCATTTAGTACTTCATTTAAATGAAAGATTTTTCTTACCCAAAGTACCCTTGTCACAGTCACCACCAGCCTAAGTTTAATTAACAGCATTATTTTGCTAGTTATGAATATACTGTATAGCTCTTAGAAAAGAAAACTAATACTCTCAAAGAAAAATAGCCTGATTATTATTTCAAATCAGTTATAAGGACACAATTACTTTATATATAGTCAAGTTTCTATGAAAATGTTGATAAAAGACATTTTCCAAAAAACTACATTTTAAAATCATGGGGTATTTGTCATCATTTCTAAAATAATCATAATTTCTAAATGTAATGTCATTTTCCTCATTTCTAAAAGTATTGATTCTACTTAGGAAGTTAAGATGGCATGGACAATTTTTCAGACATTTCTTTAAGGTTTTTTTTGTTTTGGGTTTGCTTTTTTTTTTCTGTTATTGCTCTCCAGAAAAAAACATGCCAACTGTCTCATGTCGTAGGTTCCTGCCACCTTGCAATTATACTCTACTCCTGAAACACAAGATCAAGATTTTAAGCTTTTAAGTATTTTATGCTTTTAGATATTTTTTTCCCCTCTTCTGGGTAATTCATGTTTAGTGTGTCTTCCAGGAGGCTGAAAAGGTAGTATATAATTTGACATGGACCTACCACATTCTTTTGTCTTGCTGAAGACAAGTTCAAGCAAATTATCTGCTATAGAATTTATTCCTATTGATACATTGTCCTGTTATACAGGCTATTAAAAGACAGTCACTTCCAGAAATTTGCCAGATATGACATGAAAAAGTGCAAGGATAGGGGAAAGCAGAAAGGAAGAGCAAGACAAAACTGCTTATAGTGGAAATCAGTAGTCACAAAATGCTTACTATCCAGTCACTCATGGATTTCTGGTCGGAACTATGCTAGAAGAGAAAAATAAGAATGTATCTGTATAACAGCATACCCTCAGCAAGTTTGCAGATGACACAAAATGGGGAGGAGTGGCTGATAACATCAGAGGGTCATGCTGCCATCCAGCAGGACCCAGACACGCTGGAGAAATGGGCTGACAGGAACCTCATGAAGTTCAACAAGGGCAAGTGCAAAGTCCTGCCCCTGGCCAGGAACAACCCCAGGCACCGGNTACCTCAACCATTCTGTGTATCTGAAGAAAGACAAAGCAGTTTGTGAATGTGCACAGTGTAGACCACTAATTCATCTAGTGGAAGGACACAGCAGACTGGGCATCCTTTCTTTTGAAACAAGTAATTGTTCCAAATTCTACCTTCACGTTCTCCCTGGTGTGCTTGTGCTGATTTAATGGGGTTTGATTGCCTGAAAGAATAAAGCAACTTTTAGCTCAAGATGGGTAATTAAATGTTCTTGGAGATCATCAGGCTGCTCTTCATATTAGAGCAAGGGTTTATTGCCTCTCTCTACACCACTCCACTTTCACAGTTCAATGTCCGATGAAGAGGCAGGAAGGACTAGGAGATGTCAATATACAAAGTGTTTGATGATCTCTTGGCTTCTTGAATTAGTATAGATGTTTAGGTAGAGACAGTGACACAATATCTAATGCTGTGTAGGACAACGTGGACAGTGGAAACGATCAAACAAAGTTGCTTCCAGAAAGCAAGCACTGACTTGAAATGACAGAGCATACTACGTTTTTGGTTTTAGCTTGGCTGGCTGGTAGATTTATATTGATGTCAGAGAAAGAGTATTTAACAGAGTTATCCTTATCAGCAACCTTATCTGAAAAATATTAAAGACGACCAACCACATAAAACAGGGCTAAATTCCTGCCAGACTTTTGAATTGAAGCCATCAAGCTAATTGGCTTTATGCACAGAGAACTAACTACAAATTAAACACCACTTTGCTTTTGGAAAGCAATAATTTACTGCTTTCCCTTGGCTAATCCAAATGTCCTATATGTACCTGGACACCTGTTTTGGCAGAGAGTGAGGGAAGTGCTTGAAATATCATCTTTTTCTCTGCCCTAATTGCCCACTTTCACAAAACAGTCCTCTAGCTAAGGGAGGACTTCTGGTCAAATGGGTATGATCACACATTCAGAGCTTCCACATTAAGATAGCTGGCCATAAAACAACTTGGATCTGGAAACAGTACAACTGCTGGGAGGCAGAGTGCATTAGCTCAGTCTCGGTGCTGCTCTAATACAGTTACCTGGCAGGGTAAACATGTATTTGCCTTTCAAAAAACTGCACAGACACACACTTGGGTTTGTTCGTTTGTTTGTTTTTCTGTTTTCCAGGCCTGAATGTTAAAGGTTGTCTTCCCAGAACTTTGAGAAAAAGGATTTAAAAAAAACAACCAACCAACCAAACAAAAAACCCCACCACAAATCCAAAGAATAAAGAGGATATCATATATACAGACACACAAGATGACATTAAGGTAAGTAGAACCATGGCAAGGCTTTCAATGTCAGAGTGAAGACACTCTTAATTAACTATAAGGAGCTAAAAGGTCAGGAGAGATGCAGGATCTTCAGCTTTCACAGAAAGATACCAGTTCTGTTGAAAACCACTGAGACAAAGTCTATATAATTTCTCCATGTCCAGCATCAGATGCAAAGGGATGGACTTTACTATTCTTTAGAGATTCTCCATGCTAATTTTTAAACCAACTAAACAGAAAATAAAGGTACATTTCTCATCTCTCTTCAAAAACATTTTTCTGATCATCAACACAATTATTGATAAACTTTCCAAAATACAACAACAATACATAGAAGACTGCAGGAATAGAGAAAGAAATTACTTCCCCTCAAGTCTGTAACTTCTCATATTGTATGGCTGTATAACAGTAGGCAGGCAATGTAGGAAAAGCTTAGTGGGAGGTGTGCATATGTGTGTGTGTCTCTGCATGTTCAACCATGTTAACAGTGACATAAATGAACCCATATTATGTGAAGGCCAGCAGTAAATCTTAGAAAAAATAATTAATTCCCATTCTACCTTGGAAGCATCTGCCTATCGTCCTTATCCTCCCTTTTCCTTGCTTTTAATAAGAATGACTTTTTTTGCATGCTTTTGTCCCACAGTTACATGAAAATGCATAAGGCACGAGAAAAAAAAAAAATTGAAATCATTCACAAAGGTAAGAGGAACTAGAGAACCCAGGAAAAAACGAGTTGGGCTAGATACAACAGCAGCTCAGATATGCTGTGCAAAACTGTTATAAGAAAAGGGAATCTTCTAGTAAATGACCAGTAGATGTAAAATTACATATTTTATTTTTTTTTTTACTAAATTATCAAGGAATAAATATGGTCCCATAAAAAGGAAGACACACAGAAGGTGATCTGTTCAAAATATGAAGTTGTGTTTCCTCCCTCTTCAGACAGAGCTTCATCTGTGATGGAATGACAGATGGTCGCCTCTAGCATATATTCCCATCACACACCACTGCCACCTTCCTTTCCACTCTCTTTCCACTCACCCTCCATACATTTTTCATCTTTGTTTTCTCTTCTCTCTTTAATCATGCTTCCTCACACTCACATATCCCATAATTTCTCTCTTTCCCTTTTTTAATGTTTTACTCATTTAAGAATTTTACAATTTTAATGGCTTTCCACCCTATTCTTCCTGCCTAGGAAGATATATTGCCTACAGTGGAGACTTGAAACAACTGAAATATTTTAACAAGCTGGGCAGGTTGAACAACTAAAGGTTATTTTCAAAAAGAAACCCATCAAATTGTAACATACAGGTCTTGTTTAAAATTTCAGTGTTATTAAGACTTCACTGAACCCAGAGGTTTTCAAGTAGCTATATTTGCAAATTCTGTTTATCTGAACACAAAAACATGAGAAAGTGTTTTGCATAGTTAGTTGAAAGTTTGGGGTTTTTTTCAAACCCCCTAAATGGAAAGATTACCTTCTACTGCATAAAAGAATTTATTTTAATTATTTTCTTTCACAGCAATCTTGCCAAATTCTCTCCCCTGCATAAAATCCTTTTAGGGACTTTTTCCTACTTTATCTTATCTGCCCCATACTCCTTACAGAGCCCTAATATTACTCAGACTCATGAGATCAAGGTGACTTCCCAGCATGCTTTGGTATGAAAAACCACAACTGCATCAAAGCTCATGGATTTATACCTGTTAGCACTAAAGCAAATATGAGTCTGACTTCCCTCCAGATGGCAAGCTGGCAATCCTGTGTATTTGATCAAAGAATCCTTTCTTTCATCTTGAACTAGATGCAAGTTGTAGGTATTCACCAAACAGGGTGCATGTATTTACTTAAGCAATTCCTCTGAACAGTCAGGATTTACAGGGGTTAGCTTATTGGGTGCCTCAGTTGTGTGTTTGTTTAAACAAGCTTCATGGTACCTGATCTGTACCGCTTGCTAAGTGCCTAAGAAATATGTGCCCTGGTTCAGGTGCAGATCAAACATGTCCCAAGCTGACTTTAACCACCTCACTTCTGAGGTATCTTGTCTGGAGTTACTGTTCTGCAGAACTGATTTCCTCAATATGAAATTAATAGCAAACAACATCATCTTTCTTATCACAGTTTTCATGCCATACAGAAATAACTATGTATCCACACATTAAACAAACAGAAAGCTGAGGGGAAAACATGTGTAAAGCAAAGACTACAGACAGTCATATAAATATTATTGTCATATTGAGTTATGCAAAGATTACATGTCCTGGTACATCGATGCATTGGTGCCACCGTCAGCAAATCAAGGTTATGGAGCCCAGTGAAGCCCAAACTCAGCTGAAACACAGGAAGAACAAAATGTAAAAATGTACTGGAAACTCAGACAGGTCTTGAGCTTTGATCCCAGTATGACAAACAGATTCTGAAGTGCCACAAAGGTATAAAAGACATTATAATACAGCCACAGCTAAGTTAGATGCCCTGAACGGAAAACAAAGAAAAAAAAAATCTCTGGATTCCCTAGATTAGAAGAATGGATAGATTTGAGTTTATGTGAATAGTGGAAGTACTTCTAAAACACTAAGAAAACTTAATCAGCCACAGCAATAGAATTCTGACGTAAAGTAGTGACTTGACTTCTTGACTGAGCAGCAAAGTGCGAAACAGATTATATTCCAGAGCACTGAAGATGGGTACTTCACAGTGTTCATCCATTTGTAAACACCATGTGTATTTTCTGGAAAACTGACATATTTTGATCCCCTCCAATCCATTAGAGGCTCAGGTCACTCAGGGTAAAAAAATCCAAACCCCAACCTCTACACCTCCAAGCCCTCCGCCCCCAATTTTTTTTACAAGGGTAAGAACATTTATTTGAAAGCAGAAATTTTCACAGGCTAGTCCTATATGCCTATTCCAGAAAACTTCAAAAATCAATATGCTATGTCTTCCCCACCACCACAACCCTCAAAAAATCCCTATGTTCTTATTTGTTAGAAATTCACATTTACTGGAAATAAAAAGTCAACTCAAACTTGGAATTGAGCAAATTGCCTGGCTTCTATATACAAGCTATAAAACTGCAAAATCAAATCTACAGGTGAATAAAAATCTTTCCCTGTTATTCCACAGAGGTGCATTTAGCATGGATTTCACGCTATTTGAAACTTTACAAGTAACTCAGATTTTGTTACTCACAGAATAGTAACTGTACAGCTCTTGCCAAAGCATGATTAGATTTTCAGACTAGATTATATATGCTTTACATCACTAGAAGGTCTCAAAGATCTCCTCTTAAGCATGTGAGAGTATTTTCACACTAAATTACAGCCTCATTTGAAGTGAAGAAATTATAATGCAAAACAAGGTGCACACGCTGTATAATTGACTGGAATATGTCTTGAGAACATTTTTTCTTCTTTTTTTCTTTTTTTCTTTTTTTTTTTTTCTTTAAGAAAAGCATGAGAAGATCTCAAACAGTTTATTGGGAGCCAGATTCCTCAAGAACACATTATCTGTCACCACACTCAGGACCAGCTACTGGAATAAATTAAACCTTTCTACTGCTATGCTTGATCAACCCTGTGCTGTTTCTTCTTCCCATTTCTAACACATTTTTTTCCATTTCAGACAGAGAAAAATCTAAAGGTAATAGTTTCTTTTCACTGAACTAAGTCCTGACATCTGTGCTTCTGGAATATAGGAAAAGGAACAAAAAAAGGGGAAATATAATGCGATACTCTCC